>MQVO02000035.1:0-217638 GCA_001986395.2 Irpex lacteus | reverse complement strand
CCGAGCAAATTTGCAACGCTGCAGCACATACCAATACTCGGGCATCCAGGCGGACATCTCCCAATCCACCAGCGCGGTCACGTTATATTCATCATCAACAAGGATTTACCGGGGTGAAAGTCGGTTGTGTGTGAAACACACACGATGAGCCTTGGAGTGACTCTTCTTGATCGTGGAAAGAATCTCGTCCGGATGTTCGCATTCATCGAGGCGGAGGGCAGATCGCTTGATCAGACAGTCGTGAAAATCGGAAACGGAGGGGAAAGGACCCCAAGGATGCATAGAAAACGACAGTCGATTGTCGATAATCGCTCCGCCACCCAACCCACATACTCCTGGTTGTGGAGATGGTATGGCGCGAATCTGGGCCAACAGACCGGAAAGCTGGCGGACTATACATGTTGTCTGTTCTGCTGTCATGTCTCGAAATATAGGGTCAAGACTGCTGCCAGGCATCTTGGTCATAACGAGAAGAAAATGGTCCTCTCCGAGTTGAACATTGTCGATGACGGTGGGAACAGGAATCGTCGTATGCTTGGCGACATAGGGGAGGACCGTGGCTTCATAAGCATTGCTAGTATGCTTTATGAAGAGTCCGAGTGGAAGCGCGACGCCCATGACTTTGAAGTCAGAGCGTTCCATCTTATGCCAGAAACGAACACGCCGCTCGTAGGAGAAGAGTCGAAGAAGCCGCAAAAGAATGTGGTGAAATAGCGATACCATATTTGCGATGTGTAGTGCGTGCGAGATGCGGTGCAGGTGTAGTCACAGGGAAGCGATTGCGAAGGACCTGGATCACTTCCGGGTCCAGCACGCTGACACCACGTGGCTACTAATGTCATCATATAGCGTCGAGCCGCCCAGCTAATCAGAGTGCATCAACGTATGCAAAGACAGTCAAAAGACGTATACCAGGGTGCTGGCTCGAACTCCATCCTGTACTGCGACTACGGTCTTGATTCGACATGCCGTTTTGGAAGATCAGACCCTGAGCTCATTAACATCGATATCTACCGCCTCCCAGGGACCTGACGGTCAGCGTTCAAGTTTTCTCCAGGAAGTGGTACGCTTGTCCTAGCCTCCTCGCCGACCTCCTCGCCATGGGTTCTCAGCAGAAGTTCGTTGTCATTGACCCTGCCACAGTCTACCCGCAGATTTACTCTTGACTTGTCCTTGCTGGGCAATCAGCGCTTTCACTGGTTCCTTTCAAATTTCACCCCGAACACCTCTGCTAGCCAAGCGTGTCCGGTGCCAGGCATGAAGCTGCATGCTACGATCAATCCGGGGCAGTGGGCATTTGAGGCGCGGGCGAATACTCACTTGGCCAGTCTGATGCTGTCTGCGTGGCCGCTGTCATAGGCGAGCTGAATCCTGAGAAAGGCTTCACGGCAGAGTATTTGAAGTCTCTATTAGCTCTCATTCCCATGGCAGTCCCGGTCGTCGAAGAAGAAACAGAGCCCAGAATCACCTGCAGAGTCTGGATGAAGGAGGTGCTTCGTCGCATACACGACGCACATTTCATCCATTGCCGGATGTTTACGCCCTCGAGGCGGAGATGATCGAACTTGGCAGTGCCGCCGAGCTTAGTATCGACGAAGGCACTTTCTCCAAGGCCAAACTTGTGAAGGCAAAGAACTCCAAGTAATACATGTGAGTGGATGGTATAACAGAGGATGGAGTGTTTGACTCATGCAATTGTAGGCTCATCACCACGATCCCTGCATCCATGGCGACTTGGGGTCTGATGCGCATGCCTGCGGCCCTCGGGTCATCCTGCCACTCGTCCACTATGACTCCCACATTCCTCTTTCTAGTTTTTGTTACCACCAGCAGTGTCCACTAGTATACCAAGGTATTATAACATCAGTAGCTCGTCTTTCAGCTGCTTGATACGAGGACACAGCAAATTATGACAGATACACCGCATGTCCGTATTTTCCGCACCTCCCCTTCTATACTCACCGGCTGCCACCAAGAATGCTCTGCCAGACGTTCAAGAGCAACGACCAGCCGCTCCGGGAAGACCGAGTGCATTGGCGGAGATCGCCACTCAGCCACCATCCGTCGAATCTTATCCAGACTTCCTTCCGAATGCGCACGAAACACAAGCACGCCTTTCTTCGCCGTCCAAGGCCACTCCTCCCAAGAGCGCGCATTGACCTCCTCGTGCCGGATCACCTCGAGACAGGCTGTAGCGAGTTTCTTGATTTTGAACTTCGCTGGATCGTCCGAGGTGTCTAGGCTAGCGACATCAATTCGCTCGATGATGTCGGATAAGATGATAAAAATCTCCATCCACGCATCTCGTGAAAGACTGGGCGACTGGTGCCCATGGATGAGGATGAGAGAATTACACAGAGAAAACAGCAAAGTCTGAGGATACAGCCGCTCCTAATGGGATTGGGAAGGACAGGTGTACGGGCGAGGACAGACTTCCAATATGAGGGCATGTCTTGCTGGGATTCTATGCCTTCGGAATCAGACGTGATTCAGAGTGAAATATCAGAATATGTTGCTGGTGGACGTACCGAAAGTGCCCCCGATCTGTGAACGAAATTGATGTCTCATGCTTGTCGGGATCACTTGACTCAGCGCACACAAAATGTCCGCTGAGGGAGTATTGTTTACCGCGGTAGCCAACGTCGCCGCACTGCCCCGGTGTGGCAGTAAGCATCTTCCAGCAAGTCAACCTCCAGGAAGCCCTGGACCACAGCTGGCGGTGATAACGAGCCGTACAGAACAACGTCACCAGCATTTTCTGTGACAGAGGTGTCGACTACGGGCTTCGTGCCCCGCTAGGATATGAGTTCCAGGGCGCGCAAGGCTTTGTGTATCGGGGTCGTCAATTAGGTAATATAAGTGGGCGAGGTGCTTCTGGAGAAATTCGGGCACCGCGATATTCAGCTCCTCAGGCATCGTTTGCCAAGGCCAGGCAGCGACGTTCCTAGGTATATCAGATAGCAAATCGTCTCCGCATATGAATTCAATACTGCTCTCCGTGCTCCCACTTTTGTACTGGTGTAATATCGCATCCAGAATCCAGGTTGGCTTTACCCAAGTATCTATAACATCTTGGAGTCCAGTAATCCCTTCCAGCAGCCGGATGATGGTACGGGCGTACGGTCGGACCATTCCGCTCGAACTGATTGAACTGGCGGACCGATGGACGCGTCGCACTATCTCGCGACAGAACTCCGGGAGGTGGTCAGCCATGGGTCGAGAAGATAAGAGCGACGTTAGATGAGGTATCTGTGCGACGTCGCGTCCTGACAGAGAAAGCATTAACCCAAGAACAAAGGTTGACCGGAGGGATCCTTGCCAGGACGTGAATAAGGCCATGTTCTCCGGCGATATTCTCCAATAGTAGTGCTCGATCATATCCAAGACTGCGTTCCGCGCACGTAACGTGATATCGGTCGTGCGCAGGTCGACGACAAGGGCATGCATCCAGTCAAGATGAGCGGACATCGCGAGCCGATTGACTAGGATTCGAAGGACAAATGTTGGAAGGTTGTCAAGTGTATTCGAATGAATGGAGACTTGGTTCGCAGCTTCCGCTATGGTGGTGCCAAGAAGTTCGTCGTTGGACTGTATGGCATCCGCATCCGCGAGTATGTCCAGATCCTTCTTGTGAATACGGACTACGTTGGCCTCATCGCACTCGTCGTACTCCCTTGACATATGGAAGAATTTTCAAATGGATATTCCCATAAAGCCAGACCATGACCTTAGAGAGATATCCGTTACCCTCTCTGGATCCCAGAACTCTGTCCTTGGCCCATCTTGCGGTTTGCGAAGCCAGCCGTCCAACAAGACGATGAAACAGAATGAATACGATCTTGAGCAATGTGGTGCGGTAAGGACAGCGAGGATAGAATAGGGGGAGTAGCGTGACAGTGATGAAGCAGAATGCCCACCCAGCAACAAGGGGTAGCGCAGTATGGCCGATGCTGGAATGAACTGAAGCAGTGAAATAACATAGCCCAATGAAGAATAGCGCAAGAGAGAGCTGCAGCAATAGAGGCAGGAAGGCCGCGATCTCGAATATCTGCCATTTTGCGAGTTCTGGATAACGTAGGTGTCGGGACGCGCAGACGAGCCTGAGGAGAGGGGTTTTGAACAGCTAGGTATTCCCGCAACCATTGCTTGACTAGAATGCCGAATGAGGCTGAGATGAGGCTGAATAGAAGGCTCGCAAACCAGAGCACGTTGATGCGAATATTCACGGGAGAGGGTTGGAAGGGGGCTGATGGGTAAGTCGCAGCAGCCACCGTGGAATTGATCGAGTTTCCGAGAGATTGATAACTCGACGTTTGAGCTGCTATTTGTCGTAACGTGGTGAGACTCTCGCCGGCTGTATCCTCGAGCAGCAGCGAGTAGGATTCAACGAGGAACGCAGTCAATACAGCAGAAAATAGACCGGCCTTCAGATGGAGTCAGAAGCATGTCGTCGAAATCTCATCAGGATACGCACGAATACGAGGAGAGTATCGATATCCTCCTTGCAGTCCCGCACTTTCTCCTCATCAAACTCGCGAATAACCTTGTCTAAGGCTGCCCAACCAGAGGCTGGCCAGCCAGTATGTAGTGTTTTTCGTCTTTGCCGCGTGGCTTTTGCCCCTGAGTGTGGCCTCCTCCTTGAATGATCCCAGATTCGCTGGCGGGCACCTGAGATGTAGCATGATGTCGCTTAACCTTGTTCAACCGATGGGGCTCTTCGGAGATGCACTCACTGAAGATGATATATATGTCTCGTCGTCTTCGAAGAGTCTACAGTGCTCTTCCTCAAGGTCTGAGTACTCTCTTTCCACTGCCTCCACTGCCTCCATTCCTGCCATTCTCTCCACTCTTCTTCGTCGATGCGGCCATTCCCTGACAGGGCACTTTCGGACGGTAGCGGAGCCGCCTCTTCTATTTCCATTATGTTTGTAGTTGATGACGTGGAGGTTCCACACGGGAATATCGAGGTTATTGTCTATCTTTGAGGGTGAGGGTGAGCAACGTTTCACATACGAAGGCCAGGAAATCTCAGAAGTAAGTGCGAGCTCAAGGGTGTACAGCGCTCCGATTCGTACCTATGTGACAGGTGTGGAAACCATCCATACCGTTGCATAAAACATCGCTCACGAATGGAGAGATGTAGATAACAGCTCATATCAGCCTAGATGACAGCATCTTTGAGCCAATCCTGAGGTGACTGATTGCTGTCCAGGCTATGCTGTCAGCATGAAGCCCAGCAGGTTGATAGGTTGGTGCGCCAACAAAGTAAGTTATTTCCGCAACATCCGAGTCCGAATCAGGGCCAGCATGCTGACGGTTCGGTAGAGTGATGACGCATCCAAGGACCAGTTAAATAAGCATCTGCAGCTGTTGTGCAATAAAACCTAACTACATACCTTTCTATGATGTGGCGGCAAGGAACAGGTGTCTATCGACAACTTGAGTGCCCGGGCGCTAGATATGTGGTCCCAGCTGAGCTATTGTCAATCTGAACGTTACGCTGTATCGACTACAGCATAGCAAGTGTATACATGACTGATTCCTACACTGTCCTCCAAGATCGCGGCAACGTTTAAATTTACTGACATGGGCGACGCGCTTATCATACGTGTGCTACCTACTTGCACTGGCAGCTTACGCTGGCCCGGGTTCCTTCCGTCATAAGCAAAATAAATGATTCCACACCTGACACATGCATATCAAGGTTCAAAAGCTATTGGAATCACACGGAAAAGGAAACGTCCGTCTCAAAATCCGGGAAGTGCTTGTCGACTTCTTTATACCAGCTAGGATATCCGTAGCTTGAGTGCTTATCGACTATTGAATTTTGCTCTATGAGGGTAGTGTCCGTGCAAGCCGAGCCAACAGGGCACTCTATCGGGGTCACAGGGTCCTTGAAGTCCAGTGAAACGTGCCGTGATGAGTATGTGGTGTCGACTCTGAGGGCGTGCTTAAGAGGAGATATGGGCGTGATCGGTGAACCCAGCATGCTCGAGCACATACTAAACCGGCTGGTAGGCTGGGAGGGTGACGGTGGGCTGAACTTTACGTCGCCAGACAGACCGCTGGCCATATACGAGATGCTCCTCCTTCGTGAAGTCTGAAGTTCGGAGTATTTCCTCCGGGATAAGGCCAGGCCTTCTGCGACTCTGCTGGTGATAAGGATGGGAGGTATAGCCTAGATATCTTGTATTAGAGGAGACAGATGGAAGACGGACACGGGTGACAAGTTTACCTGTAGTTGTCCCAACATAGGGAGTAACGCATACTGTATCGGACTACCGACACCACAAGTAACCACGGTCATCAGGCCCACGATGGTATAAAGTGCAGCAGACTCGATGAGTAAGGCGATTATAGACGTATATGTTTGGCTGTGCGTGCTCAGTGCCTGCCGCAGATTACGACGAATCAAAAGAATCCGAAAAATGATGAGGAGGGTCAAGATTGTGTTGACGGAGAGTGAGACCGCCATGTAGGCTATGCCGGGCGTTATAGAGGGAGAATTAGTCCAAAGATTGATCCCAAGACTAGTGATGTTCTTGAAGAAGGCCATGGATACAGCTAGAGACCCTTATCACGAAAAGTGGGCGCGAAATTATGACGGTTATGCGTACCAATGAGAGTACCAAGACAGGTTGCCACAATCGCGAAGATAAACCTCTTGAATCGTGGAACGGTACATCCGCACAACACGTAAAACCGATAGAGCTGGCATAGAGTCATCAGTTTCCGAGTTATAACCGAGCAGAAGAGTACTCACTATAAGGCCGTCCGCCAGCCAATTGATCAGAACATACCTGATACTCTAATTAACAAGAGGATTCGTTTACGAGCTCAGACGCAACAGCTTACATCAGCGTCAAAGCGGTATTAGATCCGCTGGAATAGTGGTCGAGCAGAAATTTCTGAGGTCCACCCGTATAAGTATGGTTGTCGATAAAGGCGACTTGCGTCCACCATATTTGCAGTGCTATCGCGGTCGTTGCAAAAGCAAACAAGATGATAGTGTATATGAGGAGTGGATATCGTCGATTTCCTGGTTGGCTGAATGACCATAGGCATCGGCAAAATAAAGACACGTGTGCACCTGCTGCTTCATGAGGGCAGGTTGTAACGGGCGATACTTAGCAACTCACCGTAAACACACACTGAAAGCAGTAGTCCCCACTGATTCAACTTCTCCGTGTAGGTATCCGAAGGCACTGAGGTGGTTGCGGACATTGTCGCAGGAGTTCTGTTTCCTGGACGCACGGAAGTCATTTATATAAGTCCAGTAGCACTCTCGGTCCGCTCGGTGACCAAAGCCACACAGGAGCCTTCTGGATATCTGGAATACTCCTCCAGCTGCACAAGGGGCGGCAACTGTAGAAGAGCGGAGATGGACTTCAAAATACGTTCAGTATCGGTATCCGGATTACAAGGACGCGAGCGCCAATGCGCTGAGGAGACTCGAGCCCACATATTGGCGCATTGCAAGCCGTAGTTGACGAACTCGATGCGTCCGTTGGCGACGCAACACTCAACAAAAGGGAAAGTTCTCATGAAAGGTGCCGCTGCCGTTGGGTTGGATGAATCGGTGGATTGTTCGCCAAGGGCCAGGATGAATCGAAAGGGCGCCGGCGTCAAAGGGAAGCATCAGTTTTCCTGGGCACCCACGTAGCTATTCCTAACCACCGGCTAGCTAAACCATGCGTTAATCGTCGTCCTCGGATTTCCACCAGTTACTTACGATTGACAGACACGTGCTCTACGATTACAACTTTGGTGCCTGCAGGCCGTGAACTTCTCATATCTACCAATTGCAAGACCAGCAACTGCGTATGTAGCCTCAGTCAATCGCCGCTCTGCACCTGTACGACAAAAAATCAATCAACCATAGTCAGCGGCGTACACAGAAAAGTTGTAGTCATCCTAAACAAATACTCACGAACTCGAATCCGCTGATACTTCTGAATCTTGCATTTGGTTGACTCATAGAGAACTGTGGAACTCCGCTCGTTAGTCCGGATGCTGCCAGCTGGCAATCTCAGGCTACTCGTTGTTTATCAGTGGGTGAGTATTATGTTCTACTTGGCTGAAGAAGTTTCGGAACTGTCTCGTAGGAAAAAGCGATGTAGATGGCTGACTGAGATGACGGCTAGCCTGGCATGCCGCCTCGCACTCAGGGGCAGTCACGTGGCACGTAACTTCGAAGCCTCGTCCTGCGCACTGTGGGAGACTTGCAGCTACAGGCCCATCCTCTGAAACGTCAACGTGGTTAATTTTAAGTCGCACGAGCACGAGTTCGACGTCGTGATAATCGTGTGGCTAAAGATGGTTGAGAGGGGGATCTGTTCAAGCTGTAGTCAAGGCTGTACAGACTGTTTTGATGGGACTATATAGTTAGTCCCATAGCATCTCTTCAACGGAGCTGCCTCTCGCGTTGGATGTCGTCCTTTCACCAGGACGCCCACCACAGCTCAGAAGTGTATACGTGCTAACGGTCTTGCCAGCAGCAATGACGGAGGCGATCTCATACCCCTCAGGAGTGTACAGGACACTGCGTGTTCCGACATCCTTTGACAGCCACTTCACGCTCGTTACGTCCCCGATATTCTCGCCGCTGGTCCTGGCGATTATTCGACTCACTCTCGCTTTGTATGGAACGGTCTTTCTGATTGTCACGCTCATACATCAATGCGTCGTCGATCACACTGGCAAACGGTATGTGTTTCGTTGATTGCATCAGCACACTTCACTCACGCAATGAACTTTCCTGCAGATACTTTTCGTTCTTCACTGAACTGACGTACATCGGATTGGTGTCCTACTTTTGGGCCTCAAGCGTACAGACGTTCTTCTTCGCTCGCTCGCGTGCCGTCTACCCCCTCCAAAACTGGCCGCGTCCCCTCCAATTTCTCCATCTCCTGTTGCACACGACCATCGTCACGTACCCGATTATTGTTACCGCCGTGTTCTGGGGCTTGATAGCAACACCAGAAACACTCTCAACGCGGTGGAGTGCATGGGTTAATATCAGCGAGCACGCCCTCAACACAGTCTTCGCTGCCTTCGAAATCTTCTGCACGAACGCTTCCCCGTCATTCGGCGCGAACCCGCAAGGACTCAGTATGCCTTGGATCCATCTCCCTTTCTTAATCATCTTGTTGGCCGGTTACCTCGGTGTTGCATACATCACTCACGCAACACAGGGCTTCTACAGTATGTCTTTCCCAGAAACCTCACCGTCTGATAGCCGCATGGATATTGATAAACATGTCCCACAGCGTACAGCTTCCTCGATCCTTCAAAGGAACACGGCAAGCTGGCAGCGTACATTGTTGGAATTGCTGTCGCAGCCGTCATCGTATTCCTCGTCGTACGCTACGTCTGCATGGGTCGTGCATGGGTCGTCGCTCGCTTCGTAGAACCAAAACTTCCATCTCAGCGCTTCGGAGACGACCTAGAGTCCGCACCACGGAACTCATCAAGCTGGTCTCGCATTGAGAAGGACGAACAGGGGAAGAGTGGGAAGGAGGGACTGGAAGATTGGGAAGAGGTGACGAGGCCAGTCACGCCTGGTGCGCATACTGCTGCATGATCTGTTTGTCTTCCTATTCTGTTCGGACTCTGGACTTTGGGGGACGCCATTACGCCTGTACAGCTCGATGTATGTATGTATGTCTATTCGGAAATACTGACAGGGGTGAGTCAAACTTTTATCGTCCGATCTCCGATACAGAAAATGCAGGAGTAGAAGCTGCCAGCGCAAACTTTAACGCCACGTACGTAGAACCCTGGTGCTGATTAATGGAATTCCTAGGAGAGCATACTCAGCGAGATACTCAGTGTACAAGGACCCATACAAACCCTAAAACATCCACCTTTGCATTCGTACACACCACAGTTTGTGTTTGAAAGTACATCCATTGATTAATTACATGTGGACACTTAAAGCTGATCTGCATCCAGTACAATTTATGCATCGTCCTCCCAGTCGTCCGGCACATCCTCCGCCGCCACAGGGACCTGCGGAATCGGTGTAATAGGCTTGGAAGGTGGCTGAATGGCTCTATTGTTCGAAGCAGAGTCCGCGGCTACCGGTCTTTTGCTTTCAGTTAACCAAGCTGTGGGACTCGGAGCTGGGCTTGAACGAGACGACGTCGCTACAACAGAGGTCCAACCTCGCCCCGCAGAGGACGACGCGACGGAGCCAGTCTGAGCTGGACGCCCCAAGGCAGCAGGAAGAGCTGCGCGTTGAGCAACTGGGGCACGGAGAGGCGTGAGTTTGCCTAAGGATACGGCTGGCACGGCACTAGTACTGGCCGCATTCGAAAGCAGCGGTGTGGGTACTCGGGAGTCTATCCGTCGGATGAGCTGAACACTGCGATGTGGTTCCTGGTCAACCATTTGAGTGTCCATGCGGTACATAGATGCCAACTATGAGCAATGTCAGTTATACAAACTAGGCGAGTGAGCGTTTCCCTCACGTTGTGCACAAAATTTCGACGCTGCTCTGGCATATGAGGAAGAATCTGACTTCTCTTGTCCGACGAGATGAAACTAGAAATACGATGAGACATACTGCCTTGACTGGGTAGAGAATATGAGGTACTCACTCGGCGAAAGTCTTCTCAACCAACTGGCAGAACTTGATATTGGCCTTGGCGAAACCGACCAAGTCATCCGTATACACCACTTGGGCCGACTTAGCCTCAGTGTTGATACCCAACGCTTCAGCCAAACGAGCATTGCGCTTCGCAATAGCACACTCGTTCGTACACTTCAGCTGCTGTGACCCCTCTCGACCCGCTGGGTTCGAAGTAGACCGTCCACAAGCCACAGGCTGGCGAATCCGTCCACAGGGACACGAGATGTTGATAGTCGCGCGGCAGGGTTCGTCTTCTGGACATGCAGCTGGAGCATGGCAGGGTAGTGTACAAGGATGATTTGCTGGTAAACTACGGAATTCCAGGCGAGTGAGCGGAACTGTGAGAGATAGTCGGAATGGTGATCGCGTACCATAATTTACGCGATTTACCACAGACAGCGTGACATTCGCCACAGCTATCTCCGTGACATAACCTATCGCAGTGGTGGAATCCACAAGCCAAAAGTCTAACAAACGAAATCAAAAGTCGGAATCCTTAGTTCAGCATATCCATCGTCTTCAAGTGATAGATTACTAACCTTCCGCATGGTGTTCCACACGACACCTTCTCCTGCGAACATCTTACATTAGGTACAACCTTCTTCCCACACGCGCACTGCTTGCTGGCCAAGAACGGGCAAGGAGGACACGGCGTCGGGTCCTCGTGACAAGCGTGTTGCGCCTTCGGGTGTCCACAGGGTGGCGGAGGCCTGGCGCACGGGTACCGACAATTCATCCTCGTCCCGCAGGGAATAGGAGGCTCCAAAATCGTCTGTCCACACGCACAGATCATCTCCTCGAACGAACTACGCAGACACGGCGGACAGGGTCCACGATGGTCTTGTTCATCGCAGTTGTGATTCCCGCAGCTCAGCAGCTTCCCACAGACGAGATCGCAGGTATGCCATCCTGCTTCGTCGAATACGGCGTCTTGGTCCACAGTGTGAGCTTTCTTTTTGCCTTTGCCTTTGTTCGTGACGGCGAGAGAAGCGAGAGGGCAGCAGACACGATTGCACTGATGGCGTCCACATGCGCGGAGTGCCTGGCAGGGTTTGTCGCACAAAATTTCGCCGAGTTCGCCTCGTGAACGGGCTTGATCTTCTGAACAGGGGATCTCATGGTTACTGGACCCACACCGGCATGGCCGTACGAGCTTGACGAAACAAGGGGGACAGGGGCCTGTATGACATTTCGAGGCGCAAAGGTGCGAGCAGCCTTCGAGTGGTTTGCTACATGTGGAGCTGCAGGTGGGGATGGGGTCGCTGCAGCTTGACCGTTCGAGCTTGGTGTTCGGAGAGAAGAAGGCTGATGATGAGGAGTCGAGGGTATGCCTACCGCATGGGCAAGTACGTATGAGGGATGGAGATCTGGGGCAGGGCGCAGGCGTAGGTGATGGTACATGACACGGTTTGGCGCAACGATGAATTCCGCAATCGAAAGGACTGTTATGTCGTTGTGAGTATATCGACACATATAACAGCCCTCTAAGAAGAAACGTACTGATTACACTCATTCTCGCACTGGAACCTTCCAGTCCACTTCTCTTCTCGTCCGTCCTCTCTCACAATCGACACCTTTTCCTCCCCCTCTCCACATCTCAGCTCCTTCTCTGCCTTTCCACAGTAACACTTCGACACAGTTGTCACTTGGCATGGTACGCAGGGACCGTCGTGACATGCAATCTCGCATCGATGATTTCCACAATCAAGCAACTTGTCACAAACTTGTCCACAAGATAATGCCGTAGCGCGGTTCTGCACGAGATTCCCGCAGCGGAACGACAAGGTCTTCTTTCCGCAAAAGCAGGGCTTCTGGGTCGTAACCTGACACGGGGGGCAGGGGCCAGGGTGGCAGGAAAGAGGGCATGCGTGTGAACATGTGCGAGTGCGAGTACACTGGCTAGCGCATGAATGAGGTGTAGCAAGACGAGGAGGTCGAGGTTCTGCCACAGAACCGCAGAAGCAACTGTATGGAGTATTAGAGTGTAAACACAGCCGACACTGAATGCTACGCACCGGTAGACAGTAGGCACAACATTCCTCTGAGATTGACAGCCCGGACACCTCCAAACACCCGGTCTATCCTCCCCTCTCGCCTTCCAAGCTGCCTCCGTGTCCTTCACACTCTTGGACGCCCACGCCTTGATACACTTCAGGTGGAAAGTAGTCCAACAACACTGTGCCGCCACAGGCGCATTCTTCACCGCGCCCTTCTTCTCTTCTTCATCCTCGCTTGCAATAGGGATCGTGGGTGAACAAGAGAAAGTCGGCTCTTGCGGTCGAATGGCAGAGAAACAGATAAGACAGTCGGGGTAAGGCGGCGTACTGAGGTCATGTATGAGCGTAGACGTGAGGTCGTCTTTCTTCGGTATGGCGTAACTCTCTCTGGTGTGCTCTGCGGAGTGTGATGGCCCTGCACCTTTATCTTCCGTCAGACCCGCACCGAAACGTGCACCACGGCGACCTCCTCTCTTCGGTCCGTTGCCGTCTCGAGGTGTGCTCCCGCCATCGCCTGCCCGCTGAGGAGATCGAGGGCGTCGTTGTCGTCTCTTTTTCTCCCCCGCGGCCCCCGCCTTCTCTCCTGGCACATGAGATTGTGCGCTCGATGGTCTCACCTGCTCCTGTGCGCCACCATCCTGAGCATTCCTCGGAGGTGGTCTCCTGCGGCGCTGATTATTCCTATCGTTCCCAGATTGAACAGGTTGTGATATTGGTGCATGCTCCGCTCCGTCTACTACTCCTGATTTATCTGGTCTCGGTCCTCGGCGACGATGAGGTGCTCTTGACGGTCGAGAGTCTGCTTGACTTGATGCTGCAGCACTTGAACTTCCTCCCGGAGCAGAAACAGTTGACATAGACTAGTAGTAGAGAGGATGCAGAAAACGTAGAGATGAGAGTCGAAGACAGAATTCGTGATGGTTTTATATCTAGTCCCCTTCGGTTCCGGAACTATGAAGATTGAGTCCGATGAGTCAGCATACCACGGCCGGACGCTTGGAGGATGAGTCGCATCTACGCACCGCTTCACGCTTGAACGAGTCAAGGTTGTCGCTGATGTTGTCAGTATCGTCGTCGACGTCGTTGGAGGTAGTGAAGAGAAGTACCAGGTTATAATTATCTGGTCGCCGGATTCAAGTTATCTATTAGACGCCCATGAGTGAATGATGACGGTTGGCTGGGAATATCCGAATCATCTCTCTCCTGCGAACCACCATGGGTATCAAGTTCAGTTGAGCAATAATGTTCATGGATCTTTCACATTCTGATATATTGAGTGACTTAGAAGTTGGTAGCGCCCTACACCCCACAGAGATAGTTCAAATATTTATATACCCACAGTTACACAACTATCTGCGCTGTCCTCGATGAACACTCCTCCGTATATTAAACCCTCGTTCAGATGAGACTCCTGGAACCCCTGATGCAACACATCGATGCTCAGAGGACCAGTAGGCAACTTCAGCATTCCCACATGGAACTGGCCACCTCCGGAGTTATCGTTGAACACTGGCCCAACGACGCGTTTCAGCGGTGAGTCCCCCTTCGAATAGTAAAAGGTCAACTCGCTAAAACGAAGTGGTATCGTCAGAATAAGTACAGGAGCTTGATACGCTAGACGCACTTGCTCTCCCACCCCAACGTCAACGCAAAGTTGTGCCACACGTTCTCTACGAATGGCGTTTGGAAGAACGTTGTCTCAGGGCTATTCGATTGTCGTCCCGCAAGCCTCAGCGTCCGTGGGTTGTGCACTGACGGATCGAATGACTGGTTGAACGGCTTGCCCGTGAGGAACGTGATTTCTGACGTCGAGAAGTCTGCAGTCTCATGCCACACTGGCTATGAGAACACATCGCGTCAGCAAACGATTGAAACAACAGCGCAAAGTAAGTTACAGAAAATGACGTACATGGTATTCATGGCTGAAGTTCAGAGGGCGCAGAGGATCGTTCCTAATTGACCAGTGGAAGGTGGTAGTGCCTTGGACGGTGGCGTCCGAGCCGTTGTTCGACGCTGGTATGAGCTCGGAACGGCGGAACCCAACTTGAGGTGGCCCTCCTCCAGGGGTAAATATCGATTGATCACTAGGATTAATGACTAGGTGAGCATGCAAGACATCTCTACGTACATCCGACACACTCACGAGATAGTCACTTCGATAGCTTTTGAGAGTTTAGGCAGGTCAAACTATTCAGGTTCAATGCAGTTACTTCGACTTAGCGATCATCTAACCCTTCAACATGAGCAATGACGTACCAAGGAAGGCGCCACCGCAGGAAACTTGATAATCCCAGCCCACGTCTGGTCTTCACCACCCGCCCTTCTTTTAGTTATGCTATCATATGAGCCCACCTAGCGAATACTCACTATCCCCATGCACGAACTGATGGTCGTAAATGCTTGAATTCTTATCGAAATCCGCCGGGGTCGTGTGTAACGATACACGTCCGTCCCAAATGACCTCGCAACTCTTCTTGTGCGCTGGGCCACTATCATCCGATGGTGAGGGTACAGCAAGTACACTGGTGAGTGCACTTAGCACGGCGATCACTACTGAAAGCTTCATGATGGTCTAGAGGGTTTAATGCTGAACTTGGGGGGAAAGAGAACACGAGAGCTCTCACGACGAGTAACTCATACTACTACTTAAATATCACATCCACAGAATGGCCGGACGTTGGACTGAATGTAGTGCCCACCACGATGCGGAGAAATGTCGTGGAAAGCTCGAAGTTAGGTCAGTTGACCGGACTTGTACGACTTGGTGGGGATGAAGAACATTCAGAAGGGGAACGCACTGTCTGCTATTTCTTTTCATAACCAGCAGCAAACCTCGAGCAGCAGTATCACTAGGAGCCAGCGGAGGAGTGGACGGATGTGTGGCCTGAATGACTGCAGTTGCACCGGCTACTGTATGATCTGAAAGTCTAGAATTTGGGATCCGCCTTGAAAGGGACCTTGTATCATCGACACGTCAGTACATGTCCAAAGTTTGTATCGACCCCAACCAAGAAACAGATTTCATTAGATCAGATCTTTGAGTTAGGTACCGCGACGGTACTTATGTACGATCGATCCACATAATTTATCCAGCCAAATAACGAATTATCTCGATTCGTTGGAAGGAGTTGTGCACGATCGACGACGTTTGCGAATTCGAGCGATCGCAACACCGTGGTGGCGCCGGCACTGCGAGAGTGGAAGTATTTTCGCCTTTGGCCAGCTTGTGCAGCATCATACAGTAGTATCGCTCACACGATAATGGAAGTAGAGTGAATGAAGACAGAAACTTAAATGACACTACGCCAGAGAATATGTACACACGTATAGAAATAATATGCTACAGGAATTAGTCACTCAAACGCTTGCAATAATCCGGATTACCAGAAGGATTCTAGGATCCAAGAACCGTCAGGCTCGGAACAAGTAACATTAGAAAGTAACCAGGACTTACCAAAGCCCATTCTGGGAACGGTCTCACCGTTCCGCTACCTCCACCGACTGCGAAAGTGTACACGAAGATCATGATCTGGGTGCCTCCGTCCAAAGCAGCACTGAGCAAGAAGTTGTACTTCCTGAACCAGGTCGCACGGTACTTGCGGAGGTACCATTGGGAGAAGAGAGCGAGGAGGAAGGACGTAAACAAACTGGAGTTTATACCGACACTGAGGATACCCAGCTCGGCTAGAATAGAGACGTGACATCAGAGTGTGCATAATCGAAGAAAAAGCGTAGATGACTTACCGACAAGAACGGGAGTGAAGATCTTATTCCATCCGAACTTAGGGTAACGTTGATGGAGGTACCAGGGAATGATAGGGAATCCGAGACCAGCGATAAGCATGAACGGAACAAACTAAAATGCAGCAATACCGTGAGTATTTAGGTCAAACAGCGGGTGAGGGGAATCCGTACCCCATAGCGTGTTCCTGTGGCATACAATGGCTTGCCGAGCGCACCCCAGGCAATGGCGTCACTGTTGTAGGACTGAACTTGTTGTCCTGACCAAATGTTCGAGCCTTGCACGTCAAGGAGAATGGGACGGTGGGCATCGATGACAGTACGCATGATGAGGAAGTTCAACAAGGCACCCTGTGATATGTGTAAGTCATCGCGAAATGTTTACGAAGAGCAGTATGCTTACAATTACGGTACCGACTGATTGAACGAAGAACGTGACCCGGGGTGGGATCTTGGTGTACTGACCGAGCTTGAGATCTCCGAGGAGGGCCAGAGATTGTGTGACGGTGTTCCAGCCGTAAAGTGTGAAGTACATGTTGGCGACAGGCTTTCCGGGAATGACCGCGCCGCCCACGATCTGAACCAGATTTTCGATACTCGGAGCATAGCCGACGGTACAGTTTAGCTATGTGACAATTTCGCCTCGGTCAGTGACACGTACGGGTACATATCATCCACAGACTTACCGTGCCAACAACAGGTATGAACAATGTTGCGAATATCAAGGAGACAATGAGACCCCACCATGGCAGACCGCTGTCTGCAGCATATGCCATTCCAAGAGCAAGACCAAAGGTTCCGAGAAGAATGAGCAAGTACCACCAGATGGGTACCTCCTTGTATACCTTCATCTTCTGGTAATGGGGATCGTCTGGATCCTTGGTCTATTCGTAGTAGATGTTAGATCAATGAGATGCATGGTACAATCGGAGGTTACGTACCCTAGAATCCTTGATAATGTTGAACACGGTCTTACCATGCCACAGCAAGAAGTGCGTCAAAGCAGCTACGCGCCGTTCATTCAGTCAATTCTGATCCGAAGAGAACTTCAAGGCTGCAGTACTTACCACCAATATACATGGTCCTACTGACTTTGTACAAAAGCTGAGATGCCGCATAGTATGGCAAACCCTGAGAATCGAGATGATTAGCACATAATTCAGGATGAGCATAGCTACAGAATGATAGCGTACCTGCTCGGCGAGCTTATCATAGTTGAGCGTGAAGTCGTCGTTGAGGATCGCCAATTGATCATACTGGGTACCGTTCTGGTAGAACAGCAGCTGGGTGAGGAAGGGGAAGTTTTGAGCATACCACACGTTCTTGGCGTAGCATGCGCAGAATGCGATTCTAAACCACGACGTCAGCTTCAGAAGCCCATTCGCTCAAAAATCTGATACACACATGCAGACGGCCGTTCCGCCGTATAGAGACAACTGAGTCGATAGCGGTGTGAAGAGAGAGCCGATGGAGCCTCCTCCAGAACCGACGTAGGCCCAGTCGAAGCAAAGCGAGAACATTCCGAGACCCTCGTTACCAGCTGCTCCGCCAAAGATGCGAGTGACCCAGGGCGACTTGCGATCAGCGAGACAGAAGATGGAAACACCAGTGAGTGTTCTGTACAGCACAATGTCAATCATTGGGAACGTCAAGGAAAGAAAATAGGGTTAAACATACGGTGCGATATACTCAGGGAACCATTCCCACACGAAGATGGTAATCAGGGTGATCCAGAAGAAACGCATACGCTTCTTCTGTAGCAGAGCATGTTGACCACGGTGGAGAGTGTCGAAGAGCTGGACAGTAGGTACCAACTGGGGGTAGATGGCGAAAGTGGGGTAAACCAGGAAAATGCGCATAATTCCTGCCAAGCCATATCCAAGCAGCTGAGAACTGATCAATGTAAAGATACCAACCGCCACGTTCGGGCGGACGTGGTAGTACAGGTCCTGAGCGGCGAAAATGCTGATGGCCAGGGCGGACGAGGATGCAGTGGATGCCATGATAGTGATGGAGACATGTTCCTTGATGTTAAACGGCCCTGGGTTGAGGAATCGCCAGAAACGGTTATCCCGCGTCTTGAAACGCTTTGAACCCGGCCCTGGGAGTATATCCTCCAGTGCTTTGCCCAAGATGAACGCAAAGATCTGTCGTAACTGTTAGCGCCGTGTTCAGGTAACGTCATTCGGGGTACGCCGCTCACCTGCAAGAACAGCTGACTGACGGTGATCGTCTGTGGACGGAAATACTGCGATTTCGTGGTTAGGTTGCTGTCACATGGGGCGCAAAGCGATGTTGTAAACAACGTACGAAGATTTGTCCGAGCACAGCGCCGAAGCAAGACAGACCCACGGCGAGGAACAACATGCGAAGGGTGAAGATTGGCAGGTCAGGATCGTCCTCGAGTGAAATCAGACGGACAGCATAGTCCATGTCGGTTTCTGGCTACCCGTCAGTACATGGCACGTCGGTACACCCTTTCCTATGACTTACCAATAGGCCTCTCCTTTCCATCCTGACCGAGATCGATAGCACGTACATCATCGAAGACTTCACCTACGTGCTCAGTTAGAGCAGCAGTCTTGAGGTCGACTAGTGGCACATCGTGCAGCGGCGGTGCCTCCAACGACTTCTCGTCGATGACTGAGTCGATAGAGCCTGCCTTCTTCTCTTCGGCCATGACAGGCGACGGTTGGGTGAGAGAGGATAGGGAATCGGCGATTCTCCTAAGGTCTATACTCTGCGCAACAGAGGTGCTTATATGTACGTGCCTTACAGGAGCAGTGCCTTGCTGGGAGAAGGAGAGCACATGGCGATAAGGTACTGCCGGAATGGTGTATTACGAGTAGACCACCGATGGAGCGTTATCCCCTCAGTCGGAACATTGCCTGGGTCTGCAAGTCTATTACGGCTGGGGCGTGAGAGATGGAGACCACATGCAATTGCGGCCATTGGGGCTCTCTTCCATCCGCGCCTGGTCATGCGTGATATAGAGCCAAGCTCACGCAATGCCAATCAGCTTGATAAACATAGCTTCTCCGCACTGCTAGGGAGGAAGTTACACTCTGCATCTCCGCCTCGCCGAAGGGTGCCTGCGTGATCAATACGCCGACCAACATATGTTCTACAAGGCACGCTTTTGAAACCATCAGAATCACATTGGCAGATAACGGAGTATTTGTACGTGCCCTCTATCCCAAACGAGCGCGTTCAAAAGCGGCAGTTGTCCGTCCGCACTCCGGCCCTCACATCCTGACCAAGACGCACGTAGGGCCGGTAGGGGTCACACACCACCAGCAGGGGAGTTTCGGGCGTTGTAGACATCATATGGAAGCTGCGGGGAAGGGTTTCCGTATCGTGCGGCGGCTTGCAAGGCGCAATTGTCAGGAATCGATGCATGAACACCAGTGGAAAACTTATCGTTCAAGCGCAGCCGATAAGCAGCATTGCTGCCGCGGAGTCGATGTCGTTTGCGCTGGACGAGTACTTTTAGCATAAACAGAAGTAGTGGGACTGAAGACCTCGACCGACTTACGGTGGGACGTTATATGACCCTTCTCTTTCTCTTGATGGCAGAGTCCGATATGAGACGATGAGAACGAGGATGCGTGTTCAATACAGCATTCGCTGCCGGGAAAAGATCGAACCCAGCGAACTGCCTACATAATCATACGACGCGTTCGAATACATCGTCAGAGTTGCGGAATCTCCAGACAGGATGCATCGTGATGGCAGCAAGGTTGGGGCTTGAAGTCCGAGAGCGCCCGATGCATAGCTCGATCAAATCGGCGGCCGGCGCCAGCCATCAGTAGGCCATATGTCTTAGTTCCATAGGACGTCGTTAAACACAGCATCCGTGAACTCTACGCCTTGCGCAAGTTGTAAAGGGGTATACGTGCGTATCTAATGCCAAGACGTGCTTTCTTCTCCAGATCTGCGCATCGAAAGATTGATATGTGCAGAGATCCTGAACCCCGAAGGTCGGTTTCCACCAGATGCACCCAATACGCGTGAGCAGAAAGCTTTCGGGACTTGGGTACGTAGCAATTGTCGTGTGCCGAGTCAAGAGAGGTTCTGGCTGATCAGTCGTGATAAGTACTGCTGTTCGCAAAATTTGTCTGCTCCCTGCGGTGTTGTTGTAACATGCACTATTTGAGTTGGCCATATAATGCTTGGGCAACAAACGGGTGCCAGTGGAGTGTGGCGTCGAGATAAGTCACGGTATGGTGCTAGTACATTTAGTGGCTAATTTAGTTATAATAAC
Organism: Irpex lacteus; assembly: GCA_001986395.2. Classification (NCBI taxonomy): domain Eukaryota; kingdom Fungi; phylum Basidiomycota; class Agaricomycetes; order Polyporales; family Irpicaceae; genus Irpex; species Irpex lacteus. Next base: position 197,003 of record MQVO02000035.1, on the reverse strand, counting down.
TTAGAGGGGAGTTCTCACCACATGGTCCACTCGTTCAACTTACGTTCAACGGGGACAAATCCCCTTGCATGAAGAAGAGCAGCGTCCCGCTCCGGTCATCTAGGCTCGGAAGGTTGAGTACTGTAGTGAACATTGTGCTTTGCTAACATCAGGTCAGGTACCAAGTCGAGCGCGATAAACTTACAATGAAGAGATATTATACTAGAAGGTTCGTACAGAACCATGCCGTACCAGTTGGATTTTGCGTTACGCAGGATCTCATACCACGCAGGTTAGAGCAGGTAGTCCAGTACTGTGAAACTTGCACTTAGTCGTCTGTCACGGACAGAAGTTGAAGGTTTGTACATACCACATTACAACCACAGCCACATACAGGTTGCTATCAGGTGAGATGAGCTTGGCCTCGCGCTTGACTAGCGCGCCAAAGACCTGTCTTATCGCATTTGATTACTAGGGCGCCTGGGGAAGTGAACTACGTAGGAGAAGTGAACTATTCTCCAATGAGGCATAATCCACTCTACTTACACCTCTAAGAAAAATCTCGCATGTGTATGTATACAAAATATTAATGTACCCGGAATTCTGTGGTCAAGGGGCACCTAGTACGTCGTCCATAATTCATATAGAGGCCATTTCTGGCGCAAAAGACCTGAAACGGGCTATCTTTCAATGAGGTGGACATCCGAAAGGCATGTCGATGCAGCCGTCCTACAGTGGTGGTATTATAATATACATATCCGAGGATGCTAGCTACTTGGTACATCTATGTACATAACGAAACATCGTCCTACGTACGTAACATCGAGTGGAAATACAAACACATACTAGTCTGAGGGTTCAATTTCTGGAGGGAATGCACCCGGAATGACCAAAGGTGCGTCTTCGACTACTTGTAACTGGGAGCAGTCCATATGGGATATAATGGCAGAACGAAACTCATCGACATGTGTGAAAGTCAAGCCCGAAGCCCATCCCTCAGACATACCTGTCTCGAACAAATCCAACGCATTCTGGCCCTCCGGCGTGCGAGAATTCCAGTCAATATCGTCCCTCGCACATCGGACAAGTTCAAAGAAGGTGTTGTAGTAGCACTGGTAGCAAGCCCAATGTAGCGCTGTTCGCCCCCGAGCGTCCTTCATGTTCACATCTGCGCCTTTGTCAATCAGTAATTCAAACAAGCCAATTCTCCCAGCGCAGGCGGCATAAGCCAGGGTGGGCTCTGCTGAGGCATCGAAACCTTCTGCTAGGAGAGACTCCATGTTTGAAGGTGAGAATCTGACTGCATACTCTAAGGGAGTATACCCGATGGCGTTAAACACTGAAGACCGGGCCATGCTGCATTCAGTGGTGTCGAGGGACGTCAGTAAACGCGCCGTGTAATCGTCCGAGTACCCGTATTGTCGAGATAATGTATCCTCGAGTGCGTCCATGGCGTCGATGTTGAATATGGAGCGGAACATGCTCGTTGCAACGGAGTTCGTTTGTATGGTTGTTGCAAGGGATCGGCCCGGGTCGGGTTCACGTAGGAGGTGTTCAAAGAGGCCTAAGGCAAGTATGTCGTGGGCTGAATATGTTGTTTTTGTGCTAGAATTACACCGGTGTCAGTCATTGGAGACTCGGAAAATTGAAAGACAATGATCAACATACTTTGCAAAAAGAAGTGCGTCTGCACCTGCCGCCGCCAGAAAACGAATAATCTGGAGCCGATCTTCAGTAGGAGAATCTTGCCAGCGCCAACAGGCATGCTAAGACCTTGGTATTCAGTAGCGATATCCGGCCATGCGCAAAGAGGGAGTGCTTACCCAGAGGGTGGAATTGCCCTCAATGTCGACGTCCCAAATGGAGGCTTGTTGCTTCGCGAACAGATCACGCACTTCGTGTACATCCGCGGAACCAATTGCTTGAATGATGGGGGAAGAATAAGGAACGGTTCTATACGCGTTAAGGGAGAAATGAACACGTTCGAATGACGTGGTCTGAAACGAGCCATGGAATGGGGCCCTGGGAAGGATGTAGGTCACCTTCGACGGAGTCAAGCAGGTGTCGACATTGCATCGCCCCAATGGATCGAACTTTATCCAGTCGATTATCCGTGGCGAGATGAACATTTGGCCGAGATAGGGTGCTGCCGGTTGCGGGATAATGGGACAGAGAGATCGAGTGTGGCAGCGACATGTACAGTTGGATGGACATTGTGAACGGCGGCGGCGACGAGGACAATGAGTCGACATCGTATCTATCGTCTCCTGGGGAAACACTGCGGGCTTGACTCCTATTGGACGATCGACGCTATCGATTTTGACTGCAATGAGAAACTGCAGCGAGTTTCTGCAACGGCTTTCAGTTCATTGACGAGGTATGTACCGGGACGGTACTCACTGGTTAATACAGTGCAGCATCAACTCCAGTGTTTCCCTCAGATCCTTCAGCTTTTGTGACATTTCCTTCAGGTCACCCCTCTTCATGACCCATTTTCCGAAAGTTACTTTATCGAGGTTTGTTCGCGACGTGATCTTCCCACTCATTGCGCGCACTTCTTCGAGACAACTACGCGCTTTGTCAGATAGGCGATTCAGGTGCGCGACAGTCCTAGGGGATTTGGGGACGACCTGCGGCGAGACAGCACTCAGCGTGTCCAACAGTATCTCGATTCCGATGCATTCGTCCTGTAGAGCTCGCACCTGCTCGGGTGCGTCCTTGAAGTCCTTGCGAATCTCGTTTATCTCTTTGAAGACGGTTAACCCGAATGAAACGATGCCGATGATAGCGCTCGCTGGATCCATAACGTCGTGGATGAGGGGACGTAGGCAGAGACGAAGGTTGTTGGGGAGGCTGTGTCGCGCAGTGCACCATAAACACGTGACGAGGGCATTCTCCCACAGAATGTCAATGAGACTCTTCTGGGATCTGGACAGCGTTAGTCCTGTCAAAGCGAGCGCTGTGAGCCACGCCTTTTCTCGCCGCATTGTAAGTATAGCGCAGCGGCAGCAAGGGACTCGTGAACGTCGAGTTTTCCCATTCTGTGGTCTGTGAAGAAGGCGTTGTGAATAAAATGAGGCAGTCGATCAGTGAATACGAGGGACTCTTTAATGTGAGGACATACCCTGCTCGGTATAGAGTCTTGAGTCGCAGTCAAGGTAGTAAAGTTCTCGGAAGGATCGGAGCTGTACCGCCCGCTTTCTCTTCAATACGGCGCCTAGATTAGATGATCACGCGCACGCTAATCTCAAAGTCAGTGTCTTCGCGTTGGTCATTGATATGGCGAAACAATGCGAATGAGAAGAGAATATGACAGTAGTGTCAACAGTATAGTAGCGCAGTGCATGCAGAGGTGGCTTGTAAGTATCGGCGAGTGTCAAGAACGATATCTGGGAAGATTCAGCTATAGGCGCCTAGATTAGATTAAACAGCCCTATCATCGCAAAAGCTATCGACACGAACTGCTGGCCACGAGGTTTGGAAAGCCTTCACAACGAAGGATTGCGGGACGCCAGCAACAAGGATCTATTTTTGTAGCAAAATAATAGCTGTTACTCAAGTGCGTTACCATCAGCATGTAAAGTGACACTCGCAGCCACAGCCACTGACAGTATTAGTCTTCGCCGTACAGGCCCGTACTTATATCAAGGATTCGACCCGCCTTCACCAAGAAAGCACAATCTGTGCAGCTCAGAGTGGTATCCAAATAGCGGGAGTTGTCATCAATGAAATATTTTACCGTATACAGTCCCAGTTGTCATAGATGGGCATCTGGTCAACAATCAGATGCTATAGCCTTTGAGACTTTAGAGTATGCCCATTGTCAGCAGGGTGCAGATTGAGAGGACGATACTGACTGCTTTCCTTTCCCGCTGTATGTAGATGCCCTCCAATTATCCAAAATCGATGTCCAGCGTACCAGAAGAACGCCTCGGAGAGATGGTTCCCGTGGGAGCATACAATGCGAGACCGTGATCATTCTCCACTGAGCGTGAGACACGGCCATTGATACTCGTGACCCGCTCGTCAAAGTGACAGATTTATATGCAGAACGGACAGCACAACCCGATGATCATTAGCTCGTATATGCCATCGTGTCTGACGTATCAAAGCTGAGTACTGAGTCGCCAACAGATGACTGACAGGTTGAGCCGCTGGCTGCGCTTGGTACTTTATCTTCGTCCCCACCACCGCCAGTTCAGAGCACAAACCACCTCATTGTTAGACATGCCAGGCTCAAAGCGGCCGTTGTGGAAGCACTTGCGCCAGTGGATACGTAGCAGAGAAAAGGGTATTGATCAACATACCAACTCTGGTACGCATGCCGTAGGCTTGCTTCGTCGTGTTTGCTCCATTGACGAATGGTATCCTCAGCAAAAGAGCATACGATAGTTGCTCCTTGGAACCTGAAAGTGCAAACAGACTCGGACGTATGAGAATGGCATTTCTGTCTATTTAGGTACTGCACTCACACTTTAACAGACGATTGCTGACCTGTACATCAACCACTTCGATGAGCTAAAATCGCCAAGAATCAACGACGGGTCAGCCCAGCAGCAACCAAATGACATCGATCCCCGAATATTCGAGCACAGACTCCTAAATCATCAGATCTGGCGCACGCTCCATCGCGGGAACGACTCACTTGACCCTATGCAAAGACGGCCTCCTCTCCCGACGGAGCTCGTTCGTATGATCGTCCAAATGGCAAGACTATCCATGAACGACTCGTACGTTTCGAACAAGAGCGTCAAGGTGGATGGTCGCGTCCCGTTCGAGTCCCAGCTCTTGATTCATACGCCTCCCCTCGACGCCAGCACAATAGCAAGCCTTCGGACCATACAAGTCTTCACCAGGTCAAAGGAGGAAGGATCGCTGGACAACGTGTTGAACTACTCGACGTGGTTTGAATGGGGCATCTTCCCCAGCGTCGAAGCGGCGAGAGAGCGAAACAAGACGTACGAGGAAGATAGCAAGTGGTGGATGAGTCACAGCAATAAGGTCGGGAGGGGCGTGGCGCAGGTTGTACAGGGACGGTTGATCAGTGAGTTAGATTACGTGTGGAGGGATATTGGGCTTAGGGAAGGGTGTGTCATTGCGGTTCGTGCTTGCGCGACTAGTCCTGCGTCGAATTGTGTGCAGCGCGTGGAGATTCGGATGTGGAGGGGGTTTGAGCCTGTTATACCTATGTAAATGTGTGAATCGATCGCACTGTCTGGCTACGGTGCGCTTTCTTTTGATTTGGACTCTGTGAGGGTAGTATGTGAAATGAATGTGTAGGTGAAGACGAGCATGAGACTGCATACCATCTTTCTTCTAGAGAATACTTCTCCATCGACAAGGGATTGCTCTCTCATGTGGGCTCTTTGAAAGAGCATCAAGTTTGCAGGAAGTTGATAACGCTCCATGTTACGTCGTATCTTTCTTAGTCTGTTCTGTTGGTAATTGGAAGCTCAGTTCGAGGGGAATACATGCAAGCCTGACCGTAACGAAGCCTCATGCACATGACAGGATCTTTGCTGTCGGTCGTTTGCCATGACACCAGACCACTCTCAGCGGCCACACTCGCCGATCGACGGTCACTCTTCGGTCATGCGACATACGTAGTTTGTCAATCTTCCGACGCTTGACGTCTTGTTTTTACACTTGCCTTGTCGAATCATCTTCCTCCTCTTGGTACACCGCAGCAGTCTAGCCCTCTGGGAACCCGCCAATGAAGAAGAAGCAATGACGACACCTCCGTCGCACAGGACGATCGAGCAGAAAGCTCTCCAAAGAACACCTAAGAACCCACAGACGTTTCAGCACGAGTTCCGTCAAGCCATTAAAAGTCAAATTCACCTCGCTCGTCCAATCGTGAGCAACACAAGCTGTTGGTTGCTGCACGCCGTGACAGCGAATGCCGAACGTGAGTGTTCGAGAGAAAAGAAAGGAAGTGATCGTGCTATGCAGATACGAGATGTGATCCTGGAAATTCGGATTTGTAGCGCAGGTCGGATCAGCGTGTGCGGAAGTGATGTTCATGAAGTGGTGGGCGTCTGATCTTGTCCTTGGACAAAAAGCTTCCGTGGCATGGCCTCGATGCCAGGAGTGTGAGCACTCTGCATGAGTTAACGATGGGAGGAAGACTGGTCGTATACCGTTATCGAAGCTATTCTGGGAGCTTCTGCGATCCGTATGAGGCTGTGGCAGGTGCTCCTTCCCGTTTCATAATGAAACGCGAGACTGGACCCGTCCTCCTCCAGGACCCTGAGCGTGTCCTCCAGTCGAAAGTCGTCCTCGCCCCAAAATTGGCATCAAGGAACCACCGATTGACCTGTCCACCACGGAAATAGAATCGTAAACTTTAGACTATTTCCCGGCCTTGGACGATGAAGATCTTGTTCTCTTGCAGGGTCGCGAAAATGTGAGAACACAGAGGCGCAGCCTAGGCTGAAGCAGACGCTACGGAGGCGTCGTCTAGCGTTGAGCCTAGGTGAAGGTCAGCAATGGGGAAGCATGTCTGGTCGCGGCCAGAAGTACGGCGAGAAGAAACAAGGAAGCTTGTGAGCATGAGCAATGAGCATGGGCATCTGCGGGGCAATATGGACTGACAGGGACTGACGCACGCAAGTACGTACACGGGGGTGCCATAAGCTGCTGACATGATAATTGTGCGCGCACATGGAAGATGTCGCAGCGAGATGGGCGATATCCGAGCGTCTGGGGGTGCTTTCATTAAGCATTAGCAGCCGTGTCCGTGATTGGGGCGAAAAACGAGGGTGCTTTCGTGTGGCCACTCATGGAAATGTCAGAGTGATAAATGCATCTGGCGAACGCCGGATTCACCTCAGCCGGCGACGAATTTGTGGTGCGGTCGCGGTGTTCGATGGCGGCGTTGAGTAGCCTCGTGGATGGTTCGGGCAACGAACAAGCACTGATCCAAGATGTGACTGGCTGGCCGGTTGAGGGTGATGCTGGTGATGCGAGGCGGAGAAGGTGGCCGGCGTGTCGGGTCCGTGCTTCTTTTGGAAGGCGACGCAGAATGCACAAGCGCCCATTCTAAAACGGGAAAGGGCTCGTGCTTGTTGTTCTCCTCGTTGCACCCTTCTTCTTGTTTATTTCCTCCTCCTCCTCCATGTCGCGCATTTCGGATTGTAAGTTACTTGTGTGTACCACGAACGTCGTAACTGACCACTTGTTCATCCTCTTTTACAGCGTAAATTCTGACACACTCACGCGACAAGCGTATGACCCCGCAACGCGTTACGACCTTCCTTTCACCGTCTTCGCTCTCTTCCCATGCCCGCGCAACCCTCTTCCAGCTCATCTGCAGCCGGCCGCTCTCCAGGTCGGCTACGCACCAAAACGTCAGATCTGTCAGATATCCTCCACGGTCGCACATCGTCGTCCAAACCCTCCGACTCGGACATACCACCCGTACCCACAACTCCCCTCGCGACACCCACCAAGTCGAAGGGAAAACTCGCTGGATTTCTTGCACGGAAGCGGAAAAGTGGTGGGATTGCGCTCTCTGGTGGTCATGACGCGTCGGTGAAGGAGGAGGATGGAACGGATGCTGAGCATTACCCTGCGGTACCTCAGTCGCTAGCTGCAAGGTAAGTCCTTATGCTCTCTAAGAGGAGCACGTTCTCTCTATGCCGGTTATCAAACCTGCACTCCTCGTGTGTTGTAGCTTCCCAGGATGCTGCCAGTGGGAGAGCAATACCGTGTTCATTCGCAGTGTTCCGTTTCTACCATTCCTCGCTTCGCGCATGTCTTCCCTGTTCATATCCCATCTTCAATCATCACTGAATACCTTTTGCACGTCTCCTCGCTCGTTCATTGCATTCTAACTCTTGCATTACAGCCGCATCCCGTCCGCCAACCAACCTTCCCTCCCTCCATTGAATGTATCCCCGACCTCCTTCGGTGCCTCGTTCACCTCCGCCACAGAAACCTCACAAACCTCCCGTTTCTCCGCAGACCCTTCCTCCCTTCTCTCCGTCGCTCCGACATCTTCCACCTCCAAGCATCGCTCCGCCATCCCGTTCCGTGGTCTCAAGTCGCAAAAGTCGACTTCCTTTGAAGTGTCCAGGCCCTTCAATGTCACGCACACCGCTACAGCCACTAATCTGGCTATGGTTAATGGCAGTACGTCACGTATTCCAAGTGTAGAGTCCAAGTCCAAGTCGTCAAGTGGTGAAGGTGTACCGAGTAAGAAGCCTACGATTACGATCTCTGCGCCGCCGTCTACTGCGGATATCGAAGAGGACAAGCACATATTCAACTCACCGCGAGCGGCGCCTGCCCCACCATCTTCGGTCTCCTCTTCGTCAACTCCAGCAAAGACATCTCGAGCTTCGAGGGACGGTCATGGCGTAGCAAGGAAGTTTGGCTTCGGCCACCACAAGAAGGATAAGGAGGAGCTGTCAGTGATGTCTGATCCCGAACGGAGCACGAAAAGCAGGGAGAAGAGCATTCCAGTCGCTAGTCCGACGCCCTCTCTCAGCCCTATGCTTCCTCCGAAGATGCACTTCCCCATTCCACCGAAGTCTAATCCATTAGGCGGCGCACAGATAGTGCCAACTCTCACCGACGCATTCCAGTCGCTTTCACCTACTGCTAGCTCGATCGCTACTGTCTCCCCGCATACAGCCACTGCTAGTGACACGTCTGAAGGTGAACTCTCACCTTCGAGCACCAAAGGCACGCGCACAACTCCGAGTCGACCACCGCGGCCGTCATCCCTCATCATCCCCACCGCCAACAGATCGCGAGCCAACTCGGCGAACACTATCTCTTCGACTCTCACCGCTAGATCACCACCCTCGTCTCCATCTAGCCCAACACCGACGTATGGCAGACCTGCCTTTCCTCCCTCTTCACGTATCCGTGGTGCTAGCACAAGCACAAACGCGAGCGTAACTGGCGTTGGGAACAGAATATCCACGCAACACTACTCATACAGCGCCCGCTCGACGAACTCCACCGCTACCGCCCCCTCCCCTACCAGTCCGCCTCCGATGTCTCCCTTGCCTTCCCCACCCACCAGCCCAACGTCCTTCCCTAGATCTGCATCTGGGTCCGGCGGTGCGTTGTCGTCGGGCGAGGAAGTCGAGGTTGAGGCTGGATGGAGTACGGATGCTAGTACGAGGCTGGGGCATGGCGGGTGGAGTACGGATGCGAGCACGCGGGTTGGGTCGCTTGGAGGGAGTCTGGCGAATATGAAGAAGGCGGCGTTGTTGGGTGCTACTGAGAGTCGGGTCAGAGCGAACACGATCACTACGACTGCTGCTTCTACTCCTACTACGAACGGTGTTAACGGACATTCTGCAACGCGTCAGAGGGCGGGCACGTCGGGCGGTCATCCGCATCCACATTACCCTACGCCTGCGTCGACCTACAGACAACATGCGAGTGGGGTGTCGAGTGGGGAGGATACGAACTACGAAAGTGCTGCGAGCGGTCGGAGTATCCTCGCGGGGCGGAAGAAGACTGTTCACGTCCTCTCAAGCAAGGTTAACGACAGCACCGAATCCGTCGTCGGGCGACCTCGTGCGGCTTCTCAATCTTCGACTCGACGGGATCTTCCTCCTCTGCCAGCTGCTTCTGCGGGCCAACACGACTCCAGCGAGAGCACGACGCCTACGAGGGACGACTCGAATTCGAATGTGTCGTCTTCGGGGCTGCGCGCCGCGCATGAGACGTTCGTGAGGATCATGCAGGAGAAGCATGCGGCGGAGAAGGCTGAGCTGTTGAGGCGTATCGAGCGTCTTGAACGGGAAGCTCGTAAGCGCGAACGCGAGATTAAAGGGCTTAGGTGGCTCGTTATGAACCCTACGGGCGGAGGAGGTACAGCAGATCATCCAGCTGGTGGCTCCATCGGACAACCTTACGTCGCGCTTCTTGCGTTGGAAGAGCAGTTGACTGCTGGACGACTAAGGTCGGGAAGCAAGTCGTCTGAATTCAGCGCGATGAGTGCTGGTACAGCCTCCGATACCACCAGGTCGAGGACGAGTTCTGGCGTCGACAGGTCTGCTGACCCTGCTACCTTCTCTTCGCCTGCGGATAGCACGGAGGAAGGACTGATGGAGCTGCAGAGCGAGATCAACGATTTTATCGCTCCCACACAGGCGTACGCACGGGGTCCGCCTGTCAACTCTCAGTCGAGAGGCAGCGAGGATCAGCGCGATCCGCGCAGGGACTCGTCTGGGAGTCGACGTCGGTCGAACACTGTCCCGGATCGTGAGGCTGCGACGTCGGCGACTGCGAAGCACGCTCGACGGACTAGCTCGCCTCTTTTGCCTGCTGGGCATGGGCTGGGCATTGTCGACGCTGACTTACCGTGTATCCCCTCTGGCTCGGATATGTCGCTCACCACTCTTGGCGGGGCCACGTACGGCTCTATCCCTTCGCTCTGCCTGTCCTCCACCAACTCCACCTCATCCATGGCCTCGTCTGGTATATCTCTCGCTACTAAGGCCTCTTCTACCAACGCCATTCGCCAGAGCCCCGAACCAGCCAAGGAACGTCGTGTCTCTAGGCTTCTCAAACGTATCTCTACGTCATCGACCTCGTCGTTATCGTCGGCGAACACGTCGTACGCCGCTAGTAATATCAAAATGAGGACGTCGCCTTCTATAGAGCAGGTGCTTGATCGTGCCGAGGTACGTGCGCCCATACCGGGGGAGGCGCGGATGGACGAGGCGTTGAAGAAGCTGCGCAGGTTTGGAGGGGAGGGCAAGTAAGCTCCCCATCCGCGCTGCAACGTTGAATTCGCATATTCGCGATTGATGCAAGTATCTCGCCACCCACGGACGACATGATTCCTTACCCCTCTCCCTCGCCACGTTCGTTCTCAAGTCTAGACGCGGTCCACATCTCTTTCTGTCATCACTGTCATGAGTGCACGTCTAGTGCACTACGCCATTCATTGGTTTATCATTCACACACTCACTACGGTTTCTGCATCTTTCTCTCATCCTCATCGTAACTGTCATTCGGGTTCTTGGATTATCCCTCGGTTGGCTCGTCATCTGCAAGGATCTTTTTTCATTCACTCTGACTCTCGTTGTGCACTTGTGTTATATCCGGACTGGCATTCCTTCTCAACTCATTTTGTTGCATTACCCCATCCGGCTTCGTGTTTCGTTATTCGTTCTGTACCATTCTTTGTTGTCTATACGTATCTGTTCCACTCTTTCTCGCATCTCTTCGTCGTTACGAGGTTACGGTCTCTCACCCTCACACACTCTTTACGCACTCCATCTTGTAGATTTTATGCACATCTCCAATTTCCAAGGGGTGTTTAGTCTACATCGTACCATTACTATTTCCCTCGCGAGGACCTCTCTCGTTTTGTCTTATGTTTCGTTCGATTCGCCTGTCATAGTACGTAGACCGTAGTAGAGCATTACATTACTTACATCAATTCAATCGCTGCATGTACGAGTACATGGCCCTTCTCCTTCATCCCCTCGGACAGATACGGGTGCGCCGTGTGAGAGAACAGCCAGCCAGGCGGGACAACACGCGGGACGGAACGTGGCGCTGTCATTGCGGGCGAACTCGACGGCCGAGAAGTCTCGGGCGCTTCGGACTTATAGCTAACCTTCAGCCGTACCACTCATGTTTGTATTGCGGGGAAACACCGCCAAGGATATGGATCGTCGACTTTCGCCTCTCCAGCAGTCTCGGTCGTAGACATGTGTTCCGAATCTCGACGTTGTCCCGTCTTCCGTGCCTGGTGCACAAAGGTATATATCATGCTGCTGCTACCGATGGGTGCTGCATCGTCAGAAGATATACCTCCCTCCTCCTTCCGCATCTAACTACTCCAACCTCCAACTCTCCTACCCCTCGCCTCCGTCAATTTTATAACACGCAATGGACGCACCACCCCCTCTTACTCTCTGGATCGCTTCCGCGTCTTCCACCGAAAAGCTATTCAGCGTCCAGATTGATGGATCTGCTACGATAGACGAGTTAGCTGCAGAGATCAGCAGACGGGATCCCAGTTTTAACCCAACAGGGCTCGCACTATTCAAGGTCAGTAATACCGTTTTTGATGTCTTGTCCATCTCGCTGACAAGTTGGTGTACAGTGCCGTAACATACGCCTAGAGCCTCGCGCCTCTCTCTTCCCTCGTATACACGAGCGAATCGACACCTTCGGCTCACACTCACATTCCTCCGACACCGACTCCATACACTCCGACTCCACGTTGAACTCGGACACAGACGTCTCAGAGCTCTCGTTCGAGCGTCTGAAGGAGTACAAATCCGTCCGACATTACTTCTCGTCGTCAAGACGAAGCGGACGCGTGGATGTCTTCATCGACGTTGAGCATGTCCTTCCTGATGTGTACGAGGAGTCGGAACACTCGAAGGGGTCGCTTGTTTCGTTGGTGAAGGGTATGTTTGGCTCGTCAAAAGGTGTGTACATTGTCGTCGATCGCTTTCTTCTTCGAATGAGAGGCTGACTGTTACTTTCCCTAGTACCCCGACGATCACACAGTAATCCCAAACTCTCACATGAAAAGCATACCCGGTCATGATCCACTCCATCGTTTCTTCCATCATGACTCGCCGGTTTCTCGAGTCGAAGGGTGACGTGAGTCACAGCTTCGAGGATATATTTATGACTTCATGCATTCATCCATACATAGACATACTTAGCATTCATTACACCACACGCATAATTCCCATTCGCTGAATTGTTGTACACCGTAGATTAGTATACCATTGTACTGAACAGATTTCGTCTTTTCTCGTCTCACACACAAAACAGAAGGCTCCAGCTTTGTGGCGCAAATACTTATGTAAGCCTTCGCCTGCGCGAGTGCTCTGTGAACCGCAATTGTGGGACGACTCAACATTTCTCGTATGTCTGTCAGTATACAAAATAGCAGCACGTAGCTTTCTCACTCTATGGGCAGTATATACGATTGTTGCCCAAACGTACAGGAGGCTAGTTGCGCGGAACACGCTGTTGAATGTCTGAGCCGAAAGGCCGACGACGAAGTCGGGATTGGGCGCTCCTCGACTGGCCCTTCCGCGATCGTGAACCCGAAGTTCAACTTGACCTTTCTTTCTATCGTCATGGCATGAAATGTAAGTACTCGATGAAGACCCCAGCGAATCATCGCTTCGATTAGCTGACTTCAATATTGCAGATGACCATGATGATCTGAATACTAACAATCAATAACGCGTGAACTTAGGTTCGAAGACGACGAGGAGGTTCGCCGAACCCGTGAAGATAACGAAGGAAGGCACTCCGAACTCTTTGCGTTGCCGCCTTACTCATATGAGAAGTCTGCAAGAATGTAGCTATATTCTTAGCTGCGGTTTTGCGTGAGTGGTTTGTCGTTTATTCGGCCGCCGTCTCTAACTGCTGAACGTATGCGTCGGAAGTCGTATCTACACATGTTATAGATCGAGGACGTTCTACATATTGCAGAATGAAGCGAGACATATATTGATCAAACCTGCTTCGTTCGGGCTCTCAAGGTGAATTTACCGTGTGGATACAGAAATTCTTGTATAGCGTGACTATCAGTATGTGGTGTTTTTGATCATCGCATATGGTCCTCTCGCTCACCATATGCTGCTCTCACGCAGACATAGGCTAATTGGTATTATTAAAGATATTTGGGAAGCTCATTGGTGTAGCGGTCTTCCGCCGTACAGCTAGGACCCTACCATACGGTGTACGTTTCGATGAGAAACACGACTTCGTGAGTATCAGCTCCCTCTGAGCGGAATGATATAATTTATATTCCAAGCTTATTCATGTTGATACGCGCCATCACACAATCTTATTCTAGCAGCGATGCCCATGATTCCGAGAATGCGATTAGGTCCCATAAACCGTCAGTTCGGGATCGAAGTCGCCAGCAGTTTCGCGCTGGAACGTCAGGCCATCGGAGGTTCGGATCACAAACTATAATAAGGCTTAGGTTCCCGGGAATATGCGCCCTTTATGAATGTGAGAGCTTTTGCTCCATCTTCGGTGCGACGTCTGCTGACGCGCATCCTAACGCCCTCATGGTGGGTGAACAGACACGTGTAGTACACCTTGTCCTCGACTCACCACCATCTTCCTGGCACTACAACCCTTTTGAAACAACATAATCAATTGCATCATGGAACCAAAGCCGCGAAAACAGACTCGCGACTGTTTTCGAATGATCTTCTCTCGGAAACGAAAACACTCGAAAAAGAAAACCGGTGCGGATGATACCGACCGCGACCGCATCGCCTCACCTCCCCAAGACACAAGCTTCGCAGCCAACGATGTCGTCCGATCTCCTCCGGGCCGCAACGTCGACGAAGTCACGTCTGCGGTACACAGCAGCGCGCACGTGAACACTGTGTCAACTGATAACATCGCTTTGGGCGGCGGGACCGAGGAAGGGACGTCTTCGACGAAGGAGGAAAGCGCGCTCGCGTCGTACCTTAGCGCAGGTGCATTAATCGCAGATTCTGTGGCGCAGTTGTCCGAGGCGATTCCGCCGTTGCAGCTCACCATGAACATCCTAAAAGTCATATTGGAGAATGCTTCGGTGAGTCGACCTTCACGCGTGTTTGTACACCATATTTACTCTCAGGTAGACTATGGAAGAAAACAAAACCGCTGCAGCAGACCTTTGCTCGCGCATCAAGCGTTTGCTGGAACTAGTATACGACGAGGGAGCCGATCCATGCAAGACCCATGTCTATGCATTGACGAAGTACGTATGTGACACTTCGGATATTCGCTGAAACCTAAAAATACTCGCCCGGACGTTACTAGGAGTTTAGAGAAAATCAACCTTGAGCTTGAGACAATCGTCGGTTCGACAGAGGGGCATCAGGGACTGTCTGTGCGGTTCAAGCAGTTTATCTTCGCATCCGGAAACAAGTCTCGCATCGACAACTTTATCGCGTCTGTCGATAGGGCTCTATTGGACTATCAGGTACGTAACCTCGCTCTCAAGTAGCCCCACGACCTCAATAAACTACGCTTAGATCGCTCTGACGCATAAGCTATATGAAATCAAACTTGACGAGATGGTATGTGTATATCGTATTCTAGTCTTTCATGAGTCTAACTCGACAGGACTTGATAGAACAAAGGTAGTACCATCCCGCATCAGGAATGTGGGTTGCATTTATGCTCATTTTGACCTCTTCGTAGACGATCGAACCACCTTGAACAATATGAAACCTGTCTCAGAGGCTATGTTCGATACTTCCGACACGCGTACACCTTGCCTCCCCGGGACCAGGGTCGACATATTGCACAAACTGGAAGAATGGGCTGCGGATGCGACAACCAAGAAAGTCTACTGGCTCAACGGTCACGCCGGCAGCGGGAAGTCCACGATCGCGCAGAGCCTCGCCGAACGCCTCTTCGCACGAGGGAGACTCGGAGCCAGCTACTTCTGTTCTCGCAACTCGCAGACAACGAGCGATTTGAGGATGATCTTTCCGACGATCGCCTTTCAACTTGCGCGCGCGTTGAATGTACACTCGACGGCTTACCGAAAGTCACTCTTGAAGGCTATAGAGAATCAAGCGAATCCCGATGCCGCATCCTATTCCCTCTCCGAACAGCTCCAACGTCTCATCCTTGGGCCAGCGGCTGAGTCCGGAATCGAAACTGTCGTCATCATCGATGCGCTGGACGAGTGTGTTGACGACAAATCCACCTCTGCGATCCTAGATCTTCTGTCCCAGCACGCTGCACGTCTTCCCCACCTCAAAATCAGGTTCTTTATCACTAGCCGTCCTGAATCCCATATCCGTTCCGGTTTTCGTTTGAGGCCTTTGAGCGATCTCACGGACACAATGGTTATCCACAAGGTCGCTGCGTCGTCTATCAATCAGGATATTCAACTATTCTTCGAGTACAAGTTCAAACAAATCGCGGCGACACGGAGTGATTTCGACACCTCCCAGGTCTGGCCAACTAAGGAGGAAGTTAACGCATTGGTCAAAACATCTGCAGGCCTCTTCATCTTTGCGTCCACGATCATCAAGTTTCTCGATGTTCGTGATGAGGATCCAAAGGCTCGACTTCGCGAGGTATTCGACTTCCAGGACTCGGAGTCCCGCGCGCACCCAGCCGACACCCCAGCAGACGCATATCCTTTTTGCGAGCTGGACAGCTTATACATGCAAGTTCTGGGCAAGACATCGGTCAACAATAAAGTGAAAAACGAAAGACGTAAAACGATTCTGGGGATGATCGTCATGGCGTATGCCCCGGTATCCATCGCGACCATTGCAAAACTACTCTGTCTCGGAAACGATGAGGTCAGGAGTCTTATTCGCCCATTGCATTCGGTACTTCATGTACCTAGTGACGATACCACACCATTGGAACTCTATCATAAATCCTTTGCCGACTTCCTCGTTGATTGTCATCGGTGCAGTGACTCCCAGCTCCTGCTTATCGCGGACGATCACCATCTCAGTATTGCTTTACACTGCCTGGACTTCATGAAAGGTGGTTTGAAGAAAAATATATGCGGCCTTTCGAGATACTCGATGAACAGCGACCTAGCACCGGGTAAGCTCGACGAATGCGTTAGCAGCGCGCTGCGGTACTCCTGTCAATACTGGGCCAAGCGCATAACCTCTGACCGCGACCGCGACCAACACTTCTCCGGGGCGCAGCCGCAGCTCGAGTATCTCCTCACAAAGCAGATGCTGATGTGGGTCGAGGTTCTATCGCTGATCGGGGATCTGCCATCTGCAGTTCATTCATTGATAATGTTGAAAGAGTGGCTAACGACGGTACGCTTTTTTCTCCAGTCCTGCTACTGCCAATGGCACTCACTCGTGGCTTCGTTCGTCAGCTACAGACAAGTGATACCGCTCGCGCAATCCTAGATTGGGTACAGGACGGGCACCGGCTTATCCTCCTCGCATTTGACGGAATCTCAATGTCGGTTTCTCATATCTACCACTCGACTCTTGTATTTGCTCCGGAACAATCTCTGCTCAAGCGAGCGCATGCTGCCGACCTCACGGCCGAGGCGCGGCTACTCATTGGTGCAACGACGGAGTGGGAGGGGCCATTAAGAACCATAGACATAGAACACGAACCTGTCACCCTGGATTTCTCGCACGACGGGTCCATGCTCGCTCTCGGAGGGCGTCGGAGGAACTGTTGTATAGTACACACAAGCACAGGAGCCCGTATATGCTCGTTCAAAGCAGAATTCGAGAAACGTGGGCTGCCGTCCACCTCATATGTCACTTCCGTATCGTTTTCTGCCGACAATCAAATCCTGGCTATGTCATTTGATGAGAGTCCTTTTTTAGTCTTGTTATACGATATACATACAGGGCTGACGTCTGCGCAGCATTTGGACACGGACTACAACAATCTTATGGTTGCGTTCTGCCCCTTGTCACATCACTCTCCTCTTTTACTCATTGGCCCAGAAGAAAGAACCGGGAGCAATCTTCAGCTCTACTTATGGGATACCAGCTCTGGAACACCCGGTGACTCAGAGAGCAGGCCGAACTGTGACAGGCTTTCGCTGGATAGAGTGTCAGCGTGGTGCTGGCTACATGGAGACCAAGCAACACCTCAGATCGCAGTTGGCCTCAGTGATGGGTCCATGGAGATAAGGAGTGTAGCTCCTGCTCAAAGCCCTGCTCTACTGGCGCGGTCAGGCTCAGCGCTGTTTGCCTCTCACATTGTCTCGGTGGCTTCATCTCAGGATGGAACGATGATAGCGGCGATTTTTGTAGATGGAGAGCTATCGTTATTCACCACTCAAACACATCAATTCGGAACTCGGCAGCTCACTCATATTCTATTGTTCCCCAAAGAACTGCGCTTACTACGTACCATTTGGTACAGAACACTCTGGAAACTCTATTTCGTGCAAAAATTTCACACCCTTGTCGTTGGAGAACCTGGGAAACTTTGTGCATTCCATCTCGATTGCTCTGCCTCGCAGGCGGGAGTCGAAGAGATCGGCCTCTCAATTTTGAACTCGAGCTCCATCCGAGGGATGCTCTCGCCTTCTCACCAGATGGTCAGTATATAGCTTACAATCGCAACATTGCGAGCCTCAGTACAGCAATTCCCAGCATGCTACAGCACCACAAGGACAGCTTACGCACAGTCGGTGCACCCAAGCATGAGTACCACTATCCTATATGCTACTGCGACGGGCAGGTAGTCATCACAGACAACTACATATGGGACATTACCAAACATGAGCGGAGGTACAGCTGTGGAAACGAGATCGGAGAGATGTCAAGTGCGTTTCCTGTCAAGGATGACATCATTCTCTCCTGCAACCAGTACGGAGACGTCACGCTGTGGGACCCCTCCCGCGCGCAACCTGTGATCAAGCGCTGGGAGGGTTGCATCAGCCACGGTGGTCGACACCCAAAGCTGCACGTCTACTCATGTACAGCCTCTACCATTCGCTTTCTCTCCTATTCCTATACAGGACCTGTGGGCATCACGCTGCAGCTGTGGGCTATAACAAATCTAGATACCCTGTCGCTTCCGCATAGGTACACTGCCGGCGACTCCGGGCCCCGTCTGCATCAAATCGCAGCCGGACAGATTCAAATGAAATCTGAGCCTTCGATCGACGCCGTTTACCATGAATATCTAGCCGATTCGAACGGGGAAGAAGCTGTGTTCTACTTGGAGTGTGGCAGGCGATATAGAGGTGTTCACAAGTGGAGCGCAGCTCAGGCTACCGTTTCTGAACCCCTAGTCAAAGAAGACGGCTCTGGTCCAGTGCACATTGACTTTAAGGAAATACCTTATGTATGGGAAGACGAGTTGGCAGAGTATCCTATTGCAAGTGATGGGCTATTTCGTATGTCGGAGGATAGGCGGTGGGTGTTGGATAGTAGGAGAAGGAAACGACTGTGGCTTCCTCCAGGATATACCAGCAGACAAGCAGGAGGAACATCTGACCCGGAGGAGCTGCATTGCGCGCATGGCTCAACATTTGCCATTCAGCAGGATGGCATTCTTAAGACACTCGTTGATTTTTCGTGTACCAATTTGGACGATAGTGTTCTCTTCTGATGCAGGTGATGCTGATAGATCGGAAGTTTGTCATGTTTGAACGTATGGCGTGTAGTTTTACCGTGTCGGTGATGTATTCGCAGTGATATATATATTGCAATACTAGCTGTGTGTTCATTGCGTTCTGAATGCGGTATGGAAGTAATCGATGTAGCACGACCAAAACCTGCCTAAGTCCGAGATGCTGTAAAAGGAAAACTTCATCGACATATTCATTCCCATTCTAGTCTTCAGTCGGACGGATTGTACAGACAAATAGTGATACTAGAAGCAGTACTCACCGGCCGTAACTCATCGCCAATGCCCATAGGACTCGCACCGGAGAAGGCAACTTGCAGTGGATCTCAATGATTTGCAAGTATAAGCTCTGCTGCGAGGTGAAGTGGAGCGACGTTGGTTAGAGTCGGGTATTGGCATCCAGTTGTCAACTAGTAAATCAATGAGGGTAGTTGCTCGCAAGTGGTATGCATCGAACGCGTCCCAACGATCCTCCCCTTGCGGTTCAGAGTGTTCTGGTGAAGCGTAACAAGCGCTCAAGCCGGTCATTATTTACATCTGTTTGTTTCCTATTAGTGCAACTACATTGATCACGGTGACTGACATTGGACGTCAGTACGCACCTCGAATGCGCCATAGATAGCAGTCTCGTGAATTCGACATATGGAAGAACTAAAAGTGTTCTCTACGCAGTTGCAGGCCACTCCGAGTCGCGAGACAGGCTGAGTCAAGTGAACTGTCAGTGGGCGGCCCACTAGGGTACGGTATATATTCGGAAATAAGGTATGGACAACGCAAATCTTACTGTAATAGAGCATATAGTCTGAGTTATTCTGATGTTGGTAATCCTTGGGTGCCACCTTGACCTAGGCTACAGCCGCATACGGCAGCCGACCTTGATTCTCCATCTCCCTGTCTCTCGACATGCCGAACAACTGGACCAGAAGTTATGTAAGTGGCTTATCTAGCATCCAAAGACATGACAATGGACGTACGTCTTTGAGCTCCCTGACGCTAAGCTTATGAAGTTTCAATCCAGTTCCTTCACCGAGTGCGGCTTCGGCGAGGCCTACGATGTCATGTGTTTAGCCATTCAGTATCATACGGATGTCGTCAGTGTTGGTGCATACCTGTCTTGGTTTCTTGAAGGTGCAGCATACTATCAAGCATTCACCGTCAGTCAACAAGCGCATCGACTCGGGCCCGGTCAACGAGTTACTCACCGCTCCTCGAGTGTGTTGTTTACGACCAACCGCTTCACAACGACTTCTTTCTCTTGGCCAAGTCGATGAACACGGTCGTAAGCCTGGGACTCAGAGGCGTAGTTCCATGATAGGTCGAGGCTGTGAGGAACCATCGATCAGCTGTCAGTCTGTGATGTCCGTTTCGGAAAGCCGTATACTGACTTGACCACACGGTTCGCTGAGGTCAGGTTCAAACCAACACCTCCACATTTCATACTACATACTCATATCAGCGAACTGACTCATGATAGAGAGCCGTGGAGGCAGACGTACCTGATAAGAATAACTCTAGGTCCACCTGGTTGCCTGAACCTCGCAAGCACCGCCTCTCGCGCGCCGCGGTCCATCGACCCGTCGTACCTCAAATTCTGGATACCATACCGTGCGAAGACCATCTCGACGAGATCCAACATCGATGTCCCTAGGCAACACGACCATCGACCACAATCAGCACATGTCCCGTAGCAGTAGAAGGCAATACTTACATTGCGAGAAACATATGATCTTGTCACCTGTACTCTCCCACTCCTGGATGAACTTGACCAGAGCGAGCATCTTCGTACTTGGCTCAGCGTTCACACCTCCCTCTTTCCATACCCGGACCATAGCATCCGATGGACCTTCGCCAGGCTTGGGCGCATTTCTCCCAACTGGCTGTGAAGAGTTGCCTACGCGAGAGATATCGCCGAGGGTGATGTCTGTCACCTCCTTGAGAAGGCAGTACGGTTCAACGTCAGAACTTCTAAGTATGACGTTCAAATAGGGATAACGTACATCGTCTCCGTTAGTTTTCTCCTTCTCCTTCCCTTTGCCCTTCACATCCCCAGTATCCGCCTTCATCTTCTTCAAAAACGTCGCAGCATCCGGGAGGTCGTCGTCATCGCTATCACTCAACTCTGGTAGCTCGAACTCGTCGAAGTTAGTGATCTTCTTCTTCTTCTCTTCCACCGGGAAGAGCGGTGGAGAGCCAGAACGTGACTTCGACTGTTGGGGTTTGCCAGGCTGTTTATGCCATCGTCTACGCGAGGCGTCGCGTAGCTCTTGGGCGGTTGGTTGGAATGCGGAGGCTTTGAAGGTAGCGTTCGCGCGCAGGTCGGACATCTTCTTGCATGTTGGGCCTGAAGTACCACTGTGTAAACAAACAATGTTAATGGACACATGCGAAGCAGGAAACATACATGGTCGTAACCCCTTGGCAGCAGCCAACTCGAACTGATTCTCGCGTTCGATGTTCGTACGCTCGTCATCCTCACCGCTGCCAGGGAGATGTCCACTAATCAGTACGCTTCTATGGTGCTTGTCGAGTGAACGCTACGTACAAAACTCCATCGTGCGCAATCGGCGCGGCGGCCAACTCCCGACAACAGTCTATACAAAAATTTCAGTACGCAGTAGTACTCGTAGACGCACGACCAAATTAATCACATACCGAAGCAGATCTCATCTCCACAGGCCAACACCAAGCCGTTATTGTCGACGAACGCTACAACGAAATACCGTAACATGTTCAGCGCACGAGCATAGATCACAGAGATGAGACGTACGATCACCGCATACGGGGCACTCTCCCTCCTCAGCTTCAAGGTCTTCATCCTCGAAGTCGAGTACGCTCTCAAGGGCGCGTTCGAGGAATCTTATGCACTTATCAGAATCTCGCAATCTAAACTCGAAGGTGAATGGATATCAGCTTACCGTTTCTTCATCTATTCATACCATAGGGTAAACACTAATGCTTCAGAAGATAATGATGGACATGAAGCGTGTTACGTACGTCGAACGCCCACTTGACCCCCATAATCTTCGTCGCCCTCGCGAACTCCTTCTCAGCCAGACTCGCGACGGCTAACGCGGGATCACTTCCATCTCCGCTAAGACTCTACACACCAGTTAAATCTTCAGCTTGGTACTGCAACATGACGTCCAACTTACGAGAACGAGATTGGGATGACAGCAAAGTTGCCGAAGCCTCAATATAAGCACGAGGACTTGCGAGTGACTTGAAATGAACGACGTCGTTATTATCATTTGCCAGCTGGTAAAGACGGAGAGGGACGTACTTCTTGACGACCGATCCGTTTCGGATGTACCGGTTCAGCTGGATCTGGGCGCGTCGTTGAATGTGTTCGTACAACTACCCAAAGTATTCGCATGACACAATCAGCACTGTGCACATCAAGTACAAGGTGTGCAGGAGAAGACAGAAAGAGATGAGTACGCACCTCCCTCTCATCCGGCGAGAACTCCAACTGCACGATCTCGACGTGCTTCGGGGGTAGCTCCAAAATCGGCTTGCCTTCCTACAACCCACAATCACAGTATCAGTCACCTCTCGTCACCCTAGATCCGCTGATCACGTACAAGTTGCGAATCCTTCGTCCGTCTCAGAATGATAGGCTGCAAGATCATCTGCGCGCGCGAGCCGGCCAGAGGGGCGTCCACAGTTTGCACTTTCGCGACGAACTCGTTGAAGTCGTACCAATCACTAATCAACCCACACATCAATCAAGCTTTCGAGGGTGAAAGGGTGAAGACAGACGCACTTGAACGGCCGAAAATGCCCAAACCGCAATAACCCATAGATATCCGCCCTACACCCACACACCGCATAAGCATCATCCATACCAACTGATAAAAGATGATACAAGACGTACAAAGTATTAGTAATGGGCGTCCCAGTCAAACACCACCTCAACTTCGTCCTGACAGCAGCTAGCGCTTTACTGGCTTTGGTGTTCCGGTTCCGGATGAACTGCGCTTCGTCGACTATGACGCGATACCATTTCATCCGGGCTAGGAGGCCTCTGTGAGTGGGATCAGACGGTCAGCGAAGAGATGGTTGATGGGAGGAAAGTGGCATACCCGTTTTCGATGGCCCAATCGTACATATCCTCAGGCTCCACGTCCGGAGGGGCGTAAAAGTCGTTCGTCAGGGTTTGGTAGGATGTTATTATAACCTACAAGGCCCTAATCGTCAGCATTCGTCGCACCTCGGTGATGGTGCACGGGTATATGCCCCCAAATCTGAACAAATGAAGGTTCATGGAAGGAGAGACGACTCACATCTTTCGATCTCAGTCTATCCAGAGACTTGAGTTTATCTTTGCCGTGATGGACGTGTACGCTGAACACGTCGTTCGTCTTTTGCTCTAGTTCTTCTTTCCACTACGACAACAGACAGCTTATCAGCTAGCCATTTCAGTGTGATGTTACGTGCAGCCAAACTAGACTACGAGCAAATGGTGAGAAAAGTCACGTACCTGAAGGAGCAGAGCAGCAGGAACGACAATCAACGTCGTCCGTTCCTTCTCCCTATCATCTTCGTCCGTAGGAGGGTTATACACCATCGTAGCGATCATTTGCACGGTTTTACCTGGTCAGCCTTCCACGTGAGTGAACTGTATGCCAGGATCTACAAGTGAGGGAAAAGACGGAGTTAGACATACCGAGGCCCATGTCGTCTCTAAAGATTGCGATGGTTACATGTTGTGGACGTGAGGCTGAAAAGGAAGAAGTCACCTACGCTAGAAAACCACCACGGTATTGTGGGTTGCGTTCTTGGTGCACCATCCTATGAAACGAGGGAGATGAGGGTGAAACTCGAAAGAATATGCAATGTATATGATAAAAGACGCGACGTACCAGCTTACACCAATCAACTGGTGGGGCAAAAGGCGTACTTCGAGACCGGGAATGACGTCTCGTAGACTACAGTGCGAGTGAATAGTATCTCATCAGTAGATAGAACCTAGAAATGAAAGATCTGGACGCACTCTTTCAATCCGAGGCTGTCCATAGCAGCGCGTACAGTCAATCCATGCGAGACGTTGTCGATCGCTCTCGAGACAAAGTCCGCCATTCTGAAAAAGTAGATACACGCGGCTCCGTTAGCAGATGAGTCTGCACTGCATATATGCGTGGATTCTCACCGAACGGCCTGGTCTGCCCCTCCTACGTCCAACTTCCCTACCGGGCTCGCTGTGTCATAGTTCAGTTTTCCTATGAGTTTCCCAGCAAAACCCCCTCCTGCCGCAGACTGAGAGGGTAGAGGTGGTGATTGAGCTTGTGGTGTTTGGGATGGTCTTGACGCGTTAAGCTTCTGCATAAACTGCGTGCTGCCTACCAACCGGTCAGTATAGTCAAAAGTAACAAAAGTCAAGCACGTACTGGCAGGAATAACCGGTGGAGTCCAATCACTCGCGCGTATGCCCATCCCGCTCGCTCTCCTCTTCAACCCACGTCTATCTTCATCCTCAGAATCATCGTCTTCGTCCATGTCCTCGTCTTCGTCAAGAGCGTGCTTCGCGCCGGCGACGCTGGCGTTCAAGTTGGTCGCGGTGCTTGGCCCCGCCGGAGCAGCGAACAGACCCAGTGGGTCGTCGAAGGCTGCCAAAATCCGGGACCTTGGTTGGGTTGGCGGCTGCTTTGGTGGTTCCGACATTATGGAGGTGGATGGAGGAGGAGGTCAGGGTCGGTGCACTGCCAAATCGAGCAATATTTACGCGCACAACGCCGCCGCGTGACTGGACCGCGTGATGTCACGCGTTCGGCTCACCGTGACGCCTCTAGCGCTTCTCGCGATCGACGACGTCGACCATCACCGTAAGCTTCAATGCCTGGCCGATATAATCTCGTTACTCGCTCATCGTTGTGATTTTTCATAAATCTCCAGTATGATCTCACCCTTGGAGTTTATTTACTCGATTCAAACCGCGGGAAAGCCCAGCTATATAGCCCGCCTCAAACCTCATGCATCATGCATCATGTTTCAAGTTTTCCATCGTTACTTATAATTAGCTGCCGCGAGTGTATACAAATTTTCTCTAGACTCAACCCCCTCTCTTCGCCATCACGACACCATATATCCCAGTCAAAGGTCGGCGAAGAACCCATCTCCAACTTCCAGCTGATTCCGTCCCTTGGACTTCTTCAGTGCACGGAAGGGGTCCATCTCCCTCTTCTTCTTACGCTTGCGCTCTTTTGTTTGAACATCCGAGTCCGAGTCCGCTTCAGCTTCGACCCCTACATCTGAATCCGAATTTTTAGCTTCATCTTTGTCGTCTGCTCCTTCCTTCTCACTAGGATGGACAGGTTGTGTTGGATTTGCGGCGACGGCTTCACCCTTGACGGGTACGGGCTCGGATTCCGAGTCTGCTTCCGAGTCGTCTTGCTCATCTTCTTCAGAGCTCGCCTGTTCTACTCCTTTGACTGTCTTACTTTCTGCCTCCTCTTGCGCTTCGTCGTTCTCACCTGCGTCGCTCTTGTCATTGTCAGCCTCATCATCGCTCTCCTCCTCGTCCCCCTCGTCCTCAAATACCTCCTTCATATCAACCATCCTCAGGACCTCCTCATGGCCGACACACCCCACCCACCGCCCTTCTCCACCTCGATCCACCCTGACTCTTTCAACCGGCCATCCTTCTCCACCACCAGGTCCTTCACCCTCTTCCTCTGCCGCCATTGCACTATCGGTGAGCACGCCTATCAGCCGACTTTGGGGGAAGACCTCGACTACCCTCACTAGACCATCGCTCGAACCTGTGAGGACCGTAGATGACGAGTTCGGGTATCTAGATGGTATAGGCGAGAGCGTATCGATGGAGTGCGGGTGTCCTGGGATGCGAGTGACGCAGTCTGCGTAGCCATGTCGAGGGGAAAAGAGAGCGAGTGTGCCGGACTGGGTACCGATAAGGAGTTTTGAACCGCTGCGTGTATCGATGTGGCAGGTCAGTGAAGGGGATAGATACACGGTAAAGTGGATAGCGTACCCTTTGATGGACACTATCGAGAGTAACTCGTCTTCTTGGTCTTCTGACTGGGCGAACGGTTTGTCCTTTTTTGAGCGGACGTCAAGAACCGAGAGGGTCCCGTCTCCGCTGAATACATGGATATATTGGATAAAGAACTGGGAGTGATATTTGAGAAGCGACGTACCTAGTGCACACCAAGTGTCTTTCATCCTCCACCCACAAGAAATCCGATATGAAGTCGAAATGATGGGTATATGTATTGACTGCGTCTGGTTTCCGTGGGTCCCAAAGCTTCCGTCACTTGGTCAGAGATAAACAAGAGAACTCGAAGTTATGTGACATACCTTTACCACACCATCATCGTCTCCCGTCGACAACAGATTTGGGGTGAGCCGTTTGATACGGTTGATGGCTGCACTTGCGGGTGCTGTACACATTAAAACGACGTTGCGTCCGTAGGTAATATGCACTCACTCGTGAGCACCTTTCCGCGTATTGACTAGAGTCCCTGTAGAAGTATCAATTGTGCTTCAAGCACACTCCCGTCAGATATTGCAAACTTTTAACCTCGGGCGGCGACGTACAATAGTGATTTGTTCTTCCCAACGACCCACAACTTCTCCCCATCTCCGCTGACATCCAGTGATCTACAACTCTTCTTCGATAGCCTCAAGTTTATCTTCTTTTCGTGCGTGAACTTGGCGTCGTCGTCGTTGTAAGAGAAACTTTGGACTGAGCCAGAAAGCAGTGCGCCGTGGACGATTTGACGTGTCGGGTCAAACGCGATGTCGAATATCTGCGAACTAACCGGGATATCTGGCATTGGTCTTACAGGGAGGCTGATGACGTGAGGATGCAAGTAGATGTAAATACCTCAAAAAGTCACAGTGAGTACAAGCCACATAGCGCCGGCGTTGTGGCGCATCACCCAAATCCGTCGACACGAGTCTCGCGGAGGCCTATTTTGGCATTGATAGTCGTAGGTTCCCATATGAATTTTAGAACGTCTGCTCTCGAGCTCTGGTATCACGGCTCAGCCTCAGAAGGCCGAGATCGGGTGGACATACAATTGATCATTCGGGTTGTACACGAGTGGAATACAACACTACGGGATGACAAGAGTACAGTAACACAGCGCTAATAGGTCCGCGGGCGACACGACAGCGAATCAATAACCTTCGATAGCAATACGAGTCACAAGGGAAAGCATATAGAACAGAGCACAAGATGATAGAACGATGCGATCTGAGTATTTCTACTGAGATAATGTGTGAGTTGTGGCGTGACGGAGTCAGTGCCCACAAACGGATGTCCGGGAGGAGGTGTGGAGGGTATCGCGTAAGTCGGGAGTGAGGGAGGTATCGCTGTGGGTGTAGGACGGAGGTATGGCTATGGGGGGATGAATAACGTATCAATACGTGAGAATCAAGGGGTGTCGATATGTGAGTATGTATAGAGTGCCGCGGAGGCATTACGCCTTGAAGATGGATGTTGGGGAGGTCACTGAGGAGGGGGGATGTATGGGTCACTGGAAGAAGGACAGGGCGCTGAAATAGAAATGAAACGTGGAGTCTGGCTGACTACCCAAGGGCAGCCTAGCGTGAGTCGGGAGCACCGAAGGGATAGTCGGGGCGCATCGTGCTATAATAACTCCCGTAGGGTAATGATGTTCCCATAGCGTCTGTCACTGAATAATAAGAACCGGAAGATCCAGATCGTGCACGACAGAACGATTCCATGCCGTGTCCGAACGTCTCCGATGGTGCACTAGGGAAGGATGATCCGCTGCTCGACGATTGAGCGAGGGAGTCGGTGGAAACAGCCCAAGTCGTGTAACGATCAGGACTGCGGCTCGGCCGCGTAGGGGAGTCGAACGCGGTTTGATCGATCCACTCATTGAAAATAGAGTCGGCTTCATCGTTTCTGTTGTAGCACTTTGCCCTGTTGTGTTTCGAGGGCGATCCAGGAGTATGGATGTAGCCGAAATCAAACCCGGAAGAAGGACCAGGTGTGCCTACGCTGCGTGTTTGAGCCTGAGCAGCGCCGCGAGAAGAAGTTTGGCCTCGTTTGGAAACGGTGGAGGATGCCTTGACGGGTATCCTCGAGGCTCGTGGACGAGACCCATGAGCACGGTCCTTGGGCTCTGGAGTACCCGACCTGAATTTCTTGGTAGGACTCTCGCTCCTTTCGTATTCTGTGTACGAGTCACTGGCAGTCGGCAAAGTAGGCAGAGGAGCATAGATTTGGGTAGACGGCTCGTCCGGGCTTGCAGATGGTGTTGCTGCCGATGGCACAGTCAAAGGCTCTGAGGCCTGTTGCTCGAAGACGATATCTTCATGGACGCCGCCCGGGTTAGCCACGAGTCTCTTCACCTCCTCGTCATTCTTCCACCACGACAGGCTACCAGGCTTCCTGTAGCCATGGCTGCCATTCTCGAGGAGCCGGTATTTATACCACCCTGCTCCATTATCTCCGTCTGCGGGAAAGCCAGGGCCAAGGTAGTACGGCAGAGCAGTAAGGTCTCCCCCGTGTTTGTCGATAAGCGATCTGATCTGCGCAATGGCCTCTGCCGAATATTGCAATGAGAGTCCGAAGGCGCAGGGCTTTTGGGGCAGAGGCTGCAAGTACGGAGGAGTAGTGGGTTCAACGGGATAGAGATAACCGCGGCAAGGCTGTCCATTCTACACGAAATATCGGTGATCTGTAAGGCGCAAACAGTATACTAGGGGACTTACCCCAATCGTCAAGGTTAAGGAGTCAGTTTCACCTATCACTGCTGCATCTGCGGGGGTAACGGAGAGCTCAGCCCCTCCAAAGACGTGATAGTCGGTGGGAGTGATAACTCCAGAGTGAACGGGAGGTAAATGTGGCATATCGTCGTTCAGAGGCACCAACTATAGAAAAGCGGATAGCCAGTTTAGAGTATGCTATAACAGTAGGAGCATTCGGAAACACTTGCCTCGCTTTGTAGGCCTAGCCCATGGCCCAAGCCGGCTCTCTTCCGCTTTGAGCCGACCGCTTGGCAAGGAGACGTTGCCTTTTTGCAAAAAGGACCTATAAGGTTCCACACAGTGTGAACGAGACATATACACGCACCGTCTTGACCGTGCTTGCCCTTTGACCCTTGGGGGTCGGGGTATGTACTGGCCGTCGCTTCTTGGCTCGCTTGCGAGGCTGAGAGAAATCAATCGACGTGAGGTGAGCGCATACCGTAGAATGGGCTATGCTCACCGTTTTTGGGCCCTGGCCACTTCTTTCGGCTTCATCCGCCTGCTTCGCATTCGCCTCTTCCTCGGCCTCCTCCCCTGCCTTTGCGAAAGTGAGCGGGTGTGGGAGCGCGATGCTTAAAAAGGGCTATGCTCACCGCTTGTGGGCCCTGGCCACTACTTCCAGCTTCATTTGCCTTCGCCCTCTCCTCTTCCTCTTCCTTTTTCCTCTTCCTTTCCTTCTCAGCCGCCAGCCATTCATCCCGTGCCTTGGAAATTTTCTCCGATTCCAAGATCGTGTAATTTTGAAGGCGACCTGATTTCGTGGTAATCGCGCCAGGTTTTTGTTCTATAAAGCGGCACCGCATTAGGACTGCGGTGGCACTAGGGCCCCCTTGGGAACTACCAGTAACCGGAAGACTATTGGCTTCCCCACCCTTGCCTTTCCCTGTATTCTGGCGAGCCATAGTAAGCTCGTCGATGGTAGTAGGACGTATCACGCGACCGAGTACGACGACTCAAGGGGTGGTAGATGTCGGCCGCTGCGAAGGTGCAACGAGTGGATGACGCGTTATACAGCTACTAGCCGTCACAACTGACGTTAGAGACTATATGTGAGATAGCGGGGGAGGATACGACGCGGCAGTAGTGACGCGTCGGACGTAGAGAAGACGAAAGACACAACGGCGCGTGACACCGAATTTTGAGTCCGGCGCTTGAGTTTGAACTCCGGACGGTTCACGATATTTGGTGACCAGCGGCCAGATTCTGTGGTATTCCTCTGAGATGTGCAAATACACATAAACATATGATGTCTGCTGCGATAAGGGTTTATTCGGAAGTCCCTTCTATATGATGTAAACCGAACTTACCTAGTCTACACGAAGGCCATACCCTTCGATATCTACCCTCTCATCAAGCCATCCCTTCTAGCAGTCGTTCAGCCAACACGATACCGCGTCCGTGTGTACGACGTGTGGGGCGACAAAGTCAGATGGCCTTTGGCCTTTTCTTCCTCAGCCACTGACTCGAGGCCCTGGCCTAACCGATATATGAGGCCTTTCTTCCGTCGTTGCTCGACCATGACGCGTAGGTCTGTACAAATACCGGTAAGAACGCATGTCTCTGCTCGGGGCAAGAAATGTTCGACTCACCTTGCCAACAGCCTGGTTCCACTATACTCGGTTGTGAGGAACCTGCGTCTTCCGAGGGTGAACGCGGCGTCAATCACACTGACATGGGCCATGTTCTACACTGAAGTTACCTCAGTGTTAGCCCTGCATGCTGGAGCATCAGGCTTGACGTGTTCGTCTGGGCCGACCGAGTTCATCCCGTGGCTTTCGACCATTTATCCCCAGCTCTCAACACCAGACATCAGACGCTTGGGCATAAGCTCAGTAATGAGCCTTCAACACCACTCATGGTCAGCAGAATTCACTCCCACACGAAGATTGACATGCTCACTTTTCGTCTTCGCATCGCCCTTGCCCTACTACTTACGACCCTGTATCCCAACGAACCCTTCGTATATCGACGGATCCTATGGTCTTCATCGCTTCGGACTCACACCGCACGCTACAAACGCTCCGAGGTCCCGTGGATGCACGAACATAGGTTCGGTCACCAGGGCCAAGATAGTGAGGAACGCAGTCATATCGTTGCAAGGATGTGAAAGTGGGGGTTCAAAATGATGTGAGCCATACGCTGAGCTTCTTAGTTTGCTGAAGTGGCGAACAGAGGGCATAGGTGAGTATCGAAGCCATGGTGCTACGTACACGAATACCCACCTTTGACCCGATTCCAGCTCTCCTCCTTCCATCGCTATCCTTCTTGCGTAGCAGTTTGGCATATGAGATGTAATGAATCCTATACAACTCCCAATAGGAGCCATGGATGGTGACGTGATTGTTGCCGCCAGTCGGCGAAACGGAGAGGGGTAAGGGGACACAACAAGCACTACATATTGCACACTGCATGCGCAGGCGGGACGTCGACGCTCACTGGTGTTGAAAGCTGGATCATTCATGATGCATGATGGATCGTCGAAGACATAAACACGGACAACGTACCGGATGCCGGCAGATGGTCACCGGTGCTTGTCTTGGCTAAGTACTGAGAGGGCAGTATGATTCGCTATTATGTTCTTTCCGAATGACCGGGGAGCAGTGGCAGTGACTTTCGTTACAGTAAGTACTGTCAGTGTTGAACAAGCATTGCTACAGCTTGGAGCATGTGTATGCAGTAAAGACGGTACTTACGAGATATAGCTTCGTCCTGGGTCACCGGAGAACAGTTGCTCCTAATCCAGCACGCAAAGAAGGGCTGATGACCGAGGCAGACGATCGATTGTGCGCATCGCGAGAGAAATGAAGAAGCGCAGGATTCTGCGGTGCAAGAAGCGTCGCTTGTAACGGGCGAGCAATTCGATGATCCCGTGTGTGAGTGACCATATCATAGTTTCCGTCTTCACCGAACATACTGTATGTAGATGACGGATACAAGGCAGCCCGTGTTGGACATTCTGTGAGAATGCAGTCAACACACCCGGGGATCATGCCCCTGGGGTACTGTATATGGCCCAATCGGAAACCTCGCTTCGTCGTGCCATCATTCCGAGCGTGAAATCTGTCTATTTGTGTTATGTCGGCGGACAAACCTCCATGGAGACGGTCTCTAAATAGCCTGCACTCACTAGTGTTGTGTCGAGTCGAGTCCAACTCACCGAGTCAACTCGACTCGCGAGTTCGCCTAGCAAAACTCGGAAAACGAGTTGAGTTGAGTTTCACACTCGAGTCGACTCGCGAGTTGCTGATGGGACTGCATCCACTGTACCTGATTGGCCAGGACACGATTTCCCGTGATCCCGTTCGTTTCAGCCTGTCGACGTCAGTCCGCTTACATGACTACGCGCGTCTATACCGGTGAAAGCAGGCCGGCGCCAACGTGCAGCCAGTAAAACACTTTCGGAGGCTCATGCATACATACCTCCGCCTTCACAGATAATTTTACTGGAGGTTACAATGCAAATAATACTCTAGACACTCTTGGGTGAAAATATTTATCTTTCAACCCTTCCGAATCGGTGAAAATGACTTTCTTCACACTGCACGGGGAAATCCGAAGCTCGTGATGCAAACTCGCGAGTCGACTCGGCAACTCGACTCGGCTCAACTCGTGATGTCGAGTTTTTCCGAGTTGGATCGACTCGACTCAACTCAACTCGACTCGACACAACACTACCTCTGAGTGTGTGTCTGGCGTTCGTAGAATTCCACTATCATCTTACGGTCTTACTCTGTATCTTGAAAGGGCCTCGGCAACCCAGAAATAGCACACTGACTACATCCAATATTTAAAAGAATTTACGCATTTATTCGCAGGACCAAGCACGTTCTGTGAATTTGTCGTCACCTTTCACGTCTCGGTTCTGTCTCCTACTGAAGCTGCTGTCGAATATTATCCTCCCATGCGCTAGCGATTGGCCAGTCAAGCAAGCTTCAGTCTCCGAATCCAAAACTTTCGTGTTGCCGACCACTAGCCGCTCGTCGCTCTCAACACGACGACAATCTCATTCACCTTTTCTGCACGACGTTGACTGTCCCGTACCTCGCCTCGACTTTACTTGTCTAGTTATCACAAAAGTTACACTCTCAGACCTGAAGTGAAATACCAGAATGCTTTTTCAACGCTCGGCTGTCTGACCGGCGGACAGAATGTTTCTGCAAGTCTTACACCCACCAACCTTCGTACCTCAAGATCACTTTGATACCTAGATCGTCAGCAGAGAGCGCCCTCACTACGGCTTCTGCATTCTCAAGATGACGACGATGAGCTTGAAGAGGACGCAGGAGTTGGGAAGGAGATTTGGGAGGTTAGCAATCGACTGGCATTGACAATGTGCGTAGAAAGTAGACACAAAGATGACGGGGTGCTAAGCTTATGAACGTTTTAGATCTGCCTACTAAGAATACAGTGAAGTTCCCCGGTGAGCACGACTAGCGACTCCGAGCTATACCTCAAGGTGCTTCGGCGTCATCCATTGCAACGATTCTCTCCCGAGCTGCGTCGTCTTCTGGTGGTCTTGCCTCCCGAGAAAGCATCGACGACTACAAGATTGGCTCCACGGCTGAGGATGATGCGTTTTCAGAAAAAGTAAGTGCGTTCGTGAGCTTGCGGAATCTAGTGAATTGCGCACTTGACGGCATAAAGTTAATTTCTTGTTATCAGCGCATGAACGTAACTGGCACACTACATCATAGGCTGCTCTTTTGACATCCTACAGTATGGAGCAAGCTTCCTATCAGACGACCGCCTCAGAAAACCCTCCCTCACGTCCGTCAGACTGCGCCAGAAACTGCCCGTGGATTCAAATTTGGGAGTGACTTCACAATACGCAATAGCTCTAATTTGCAGACTATGGGGACTCCCAGAAAGCAGATGCCGCGATAAAACAAGACAGGAGGAGTGAAACGACGCCGATTCTGGCAGGACAGCACGGGTGTGCAGCGCGGGTCAGGCTTGGCTCATGACACTGCTTGCTGCCAACTCTTCTACTGTACGTATTCATTTTCTCTACCCCATGGCATTGCACTAGGTAACTCGTCACGCCCAAGATGTTTCACTTGTAGGATTTTAATCCATCATGGATGCAGGTTTCTTTTCAGATCCTGTCATGTATGGCCGTCTTGGCCTGTCCTCTTAGTGGCTCTAGATGAGGCGCGTCTACGGGGTACACTCTCGTGTTATCGATCTCTTGCGCTGAATATTCATTTGGTTTTTTTCTACTTACATAACATTGCATCAGTGTATCCGAAATCCATACAGTCGTCAGGAATACGAAGCCACCAAAGATGTTCATTCGACTACAGGTGGCCCAATACTATCATTCCCGTTCCTACCGAACTCATTGACCACTGACTACCATCGTTGGGTGACGTGGGTGTCCAAAGAGGTCGTTTTTACGCCGTGGAATCACCGTAATGAGTCACAACACGGCCGTCAGACGCACGTCTATGAGGTTGCTTACTCCTTGCAAACGCGACGCGCTGTCGAAGAAGCGTGATGCCTCGCGAATGCTGCCTGGGAGTGACTCCGGAGATCGCATTCTATTACTACATAGCAGGCGAGAACTTGGTGCAGCACTCCCACATCTATTAAGGACCCTTCGACTTCTGTCCAGCCTGAGAACGCGAGGCTGGGCCTTCGAAGTGCTTATATGACACGAAAGCTAATATGCCCTTGCATCGCATCGGACTGCGCGACTGAACAGGCGTATGTGTCTTCTGACATCTATCGGATGCAGATACAGACTGCGGGAAACCGAAGCTGTACGTCGAAGTAGTTATTGAACACCACATGCGGATTCTATCTAACGTCTTTGATAGGCAACTGCCAGATGGAAGGACAGGTGATGATATTAAACGCCCGCTCTGGCAGTGACTCACCCTCGAGGCTCGATATCGTAGCTGGGAATTGAGCTGGGTAGACATCTAGTACTGGGATCGATAGATATGCAGAAAGCCGTATAGCTGTGAGTGAAGATACACGCGCTGATCAGACGCAAGAGGACGATACTGACAACGCATCGCCTCACTAGATTTAGATTTCACGCCTCCTTGACGCGGAACTGATGCTGTTCAGACCCTGCATCCTGTCATCTTGTGAACGTGGTGCTTGGCTCTCGCGTTCATGTCCGCCCAGGCCGGCATGAGGGGTATATATGATAGCCCCATCCCTGTTCGCCATAGTCTCGCGTCCCCTATCACTGGCATCTCATATCAAGTGCAGATTATAAGAGTGTAAGCTCTTTTCTTCCGTATGCGCTGTCATCTAATATGTTCACGATCTCATGCAGTACGAACACGGAACCTTCATGTCTCCATCGATTAGACATGCGTCTGCCGTCTATGCCGACGAACTGGCGTATCTGAAGGAAGGACACGCGATATGGATTCCGGAAGGTCCCAACGACTCTGCAGAGGTTCAGCTCGGCGATGTTGGATACATCAATGCGTATGGGGCATTTATCTTTCTGTTCAGTGTCGACAAGCGCAACGAAAATATCGCGGGAAGACGCATGGCCAAGTATCCACGCTTAGCAGAGTGCCTTTATTTTAATTTTGAGGATACTCTAAGCTCCGATACGATTATAACCTACGACAAATACATGCAGCCTGAAGTATACAAAAGTCGCACCGTGAAAACGAAACAATTTGGAGAAACAGCCGGAGGGTGAGCACTTCGCTTTTTGACTTTTAATCGCGCGACTCACCGGTATTCAGAGGTCTGCCTCAAGGGGGCAGTGCTCATATCAAGGTCGATTATGAAGTGCGAGAGGACCGAGGTGCCACATGTTGGCTTCCCGAGATGGGGGTTCTGAAAGAAATTGAAGCTAACAAAAAGTTCGAGCAATATGTCAGGGACAACATCTACAGCTGGTACGAAGGAATAGCCGAGGAACGCTCAATAAACTTGGAAGATCTTATCGTCATCAAAGGGACCATAAAGTCGCCGCAATACAAGGTCGTCGCAATCTACTCAGGGCAAGAATCGAACGCAGTAGATGTGGGCGCTGGAGCTGCCGACGTGTTAGATGTTGGAATAAACATGGGGCTGGTCTTCCATCGTAAAACGCGTTACACGGAGCGTTCGTTACTTTTACCCGACAATGGACAAAACCCCAGAACGTCTGCCGTTGGGCTATCCATTTTTTTGAGATACTACAAGATGAAGCACCGGCTTGGTTTCTGGAAAACGCTGGAAGCAAGTGCAGGCCCCCATGTCTTGCCACCTCCAGAAGACCCTTCTGACGACGTACCGGCGCCTGTGCTCGTTGACGAATTCGATGCAGAGCGTTCGGCCAGAACTGTAAGCAACCTCCCGAATCACGCCAATTGTCACTGAGCTCCTTCATACGCAGGCGAATCAACCCGTTGACGCTCTTCTTGACTACATTCTCGAGGTGCGCATGCGTGTTTCCCATGCGTGTTTCAAGCTGAGGAACCGCGCAATGTTATAGGTATGCCCGGACGCAGACCGCGCTCTCGCGTGTGACGAGGATGTCAACAGCCTATTTCTAGTGGGTGCTTCTCGCCAAACTAGTTTTACTCTACTGATTACGAGTTCTCATAAATAAAGGGTGAAGAGCTCCCTGAGGATATTCTGCCATTCTTGCGTGCGAAGGATCCATCTATCGCAGTAGATGAACGCAAAGGTGAGAACAATTGTGTTCCTGGTATATGTTAACATTGTAACTGACAATATGTTAGTTGGTAGTTTGGTTCTAGAAGACACTATACGCCGAGAACGGGTCTACAAGATTACCGCCAGACCCGTCGGCGATCTACTGAAATCCTCCTTGGAAGCCGATGATGACGATACAAAACAATCGTCTCTCCGGGGAGTCAATGAACCTACGCAGTCTCCTTTGTCTTCTCTGTCTAACGCGACGATTACGTTCCGTGACCTTGCTGGTAATGATAGGACTATCAAATGGCCCCACCAACATCTCTCCGAAAAGGCGCAACAGCAAGGTTCCCTGAAAGCGATGGCTACCTCTCCCGATGGCAAACTCATCGCTGCTGGCTTTGACGACGCAGCCGTCATCTTTTGGGAGCTATCTACCGGCACGGTTATCATGCCTTCGATCGTGCATGAAGATAGCGTTCACGCTCTCGCATTCTCTCCCAATGGTGCCGAAATTGCGTCCGGATCTGCGGATACGAGGATCGCAGTTCGGACGGTCATCCCTGATAAAGACGGGAGTGGTATAGATATCGACAACGGAGATTTGCATATTCTCGAAGGACACGAGACAGACGTTATCACAGTCACCTACTCCCCTGATGGTTCACGCCTTGTGTCTGGTTCGTTGGATGGCGTCTTGAACATCTGGGATGTGTCGCAAAAATACGCGTTAATTCTTACTATCAACAACATGACATGCCCTCACTGGATCGCAATCACACCGGACAGCAAGAAGATCGTCGCCACCATGGATGACACCGTCATTGTCTGGGACGCGACGGATGGCAAAATACTCGCGACTATGCGCGGGCACGAGGCTAATATCTACATGGCGGATATCTCCCACGACGGTGCTCGTGTGGCAACTGTCTCCGAAGACGAGACGGCCCGAGTCTGGAACATCGAGGATGGCGAGGAGCTTCTGACGTTGCATGAGCACTCGGCACCGGTCTGGTGTGTGGCCTTCTCGCCCGACGACAGCCAATTGGTCACAGGCTCCGACGATGGGAAAATCGTCATTGCTG
Organism: Irpex lacteus; assembly: GCA_001986395.2. Classification (NCBI taxonomy): domain Eukaryota; kingdom Fungi; phylum Basidiomycota; class Agaricomycetes; order Polyporales; family Irpicaceae; genus Irpex; species Irpex lacteus. The sequence continues at coordinate 159,519 of MQVO02000035.1, read as the reverse complement.
ACTCGTGGAGTGGTCACCAACGTGCTTTTGTTTACGAACATAGGGGCTCCGTGAACACATTGGCGTATTCCAAGAGTGGGGAGTGGATCTGTGTTGGCACCATCGAGAGCAATGTCGGATTGCTGGATGCCCGCTCCCGACAGTTCGTAGCGAGATATGAGGGACACAAAGACAAGATCAGAAAAGTTACGTTCTCTCCTGAGGCGGACTCAATTATATCCTCCTCACGTGACGGGACAGTTCGAATCTTCAGTGTCATGGATGTGCTTCGTCTTAGGTAGTCGCTCAGCGCCGGCGCTAGCGCTGTTTCAGACACTACGCGTTGGGTGCTCCGTGTAATTCTTGTGTCATTTCATTGATAACCCAAACCGTTCGTCGCTCGGGTGACGTAGAATAAGTGACATACATGGCACCGACGAATTCTCTTCAACATCCACCCGTCGTAGCCTTCATCAGATCGCCCAACCCAATTGTATCATAGCAGCCTCGGTTCGATTTCAGTGCATCGGGCATCTTAAAGTTCCAACCCCTCGCCATTCACATTAATGGCCGTGAACCTGGACACTAAAGGGGGGGGCAGCCGGGGGGTGTAAATACTGGCATTGAAGCCGAATCGAAGTCGTCTACTAGTAGTTTCTCATGTATGGTCAGACATTAAACAGAGAAGGTGCACTGCAGGTGATCATTGAGGGTCGTGTTCCAATAGTGGGAAATGCTCGATAGTAAATTGCGAGTCCTGCTCCGAATGCAAATGCACATTGCACACACGAGCGTCGAGCAGCCATCGACTCTGGTCAAGTTCTGGCCACGTTCCGAGTCCAAAAGATCGCGTTCCCTGGTGTAGGCTGGCTCACCTATTCATTTGGTGCACGCTTAGTATGTAACTCGTGCAGTTCTTGTATCTATCTGGCTTTGAGGCTTATGCTGTCCATACTCGGTGTACCGCAATCATGATGCTGTGCACGGACGTCGCGTCCGTGCATAGCCTTAACTCAGTGAGCTGCGGTGCACGACTGCCCAAGGTGTTTTGGTCCGCTGACTTACATATGGTAGCGGCGCAGACTACACACAGTTGAAGCGGTACGAGGCATCGAGTTAATAAACCCGATCACGAATGCTATCTGCCATGCAGCCCATGCTTGTGATAGGCACTTCCAGGTGGAAATCAAGGCGCTCCTCACTCCTGCCAGTGTACTCAGGTATACATATCATATGCATTTCAACGAAGAGCATACCTAGTACATGGATGACAATGGACTTGATCTGGCGCAGCGTATGTGTTTGCGGTCGCGTTGGTGAGTACGAGTATCAACGGCTGAAACTGGGAATTACTTGGGTCGCTATTGTTTCATTGCTTCTACTGGCAGGACCGCAGGCTATGCACTCTCATGCCTTCCAGATGTCTTACGAAGATGGCCTCATGGACTGAGTTTAGGGTTCATTCCCACCCTTATGTCCGCGATGCGCGGGAGTCGAGGGGTGCTGCATATAGGGCCCCATCGTTTCGTCGTTTCTCGCGCCTGCTCCATCGTCCTTCTCACTCCCCCGCTCCTTCAGTGTGCCACCGATCCCTCAGTTACGCAACATACGTGCCCTGTCTACGACGGCGAGTAGACGGAAAGCCGCAAATTTCTTTCCACACACATGATGTATCCGAAATATCAGTCGCAGGATCAGTCGGACGAGCTGCCCTATTGGCCAGCATGCGGCGTGAAGTTGTTATTTGAGACGACGGAGACCGAGGTAAGCACAGAGGAGACTGTGTGTGCGTGCGATATACTGACACTGCAGTGCCTCCGTTCCTCTGTGCTTGTGATAGACGTCGATGCTACTTGCCGCAAGCATTCCACAGGAGCTCTTTCGCAACATCTTGTTCTACATGAGCGATGCCAGTGACGGCAAGCTCAGACGGGTGTCAGAAGGACCTAGCTCAAATGACACCCTGGCTGGGCTCAAACAGTGCTCGTTAGTCTCTCGGTTCTGGGCCAGTGAATGTCGGAAGCGTCTATTTTCAGGGAAAATACTAGTGATCAAATGTTACGACGACGCGGACATGTTGAGGCGATACACCATCCAAGGGTGTGCGAGGCTCACGCCAGTGCACCAGCTGATCACGCGCATCGACGTATATCAAGGGTACCACCAAAGCCCATTTCTCCGTCTGTTATACCTACCAGTCATCCAAGAAAAGCTTGCCTGGCTTGAAATACAAGGTCCTTCCCCGCACCAATTCAATCCTGCGAAGCTCGATACACCCCACTGGAACTCTCCACCATCCATTGTCCTACCCCGCTCGTTTCTGAAACATGGAGTGAACGTAGCGAATCTCGACCTGCCTTCATTCCATCACGTTACTAAATATATCAGCCACTTTTCCTCCGTCACTCATCTAAACCTAGATGGAATAACGTGGAAAGGAGAAATGCCTACCTCACTACCCTACAAATCCGACGTGGTCTCTCGCCGTCAAGTTAAAGCGCACTCTATGTGTATCACGACCTACGAAAACAAGGACAACCTTCTCCTCGCGCTGACAGCTCTGATGCTCACCTGGCAGTGTCCGCTACACCGTGTCAGTGACGTAGAACGTGCGTGCATGATCGCGTTCATGGATCTACTATGGAAAGATAGGAAAAACCCTTATGTCCGAATTGGTGAGTGTTCCATAGGCTTGTTCGCACCCAGGGACACCATTGGGTTGACATCGAGCACTTTCTCAGAATACAATGTCTCCGAGTCGCAGCGAATGACGAAAATGCACTTGGGCCACAATTTCGACTTCATATTCGAGGACATGCCGCTTGCGCATGAGCCGACCCCGTCTCTGAGGGTGGCTCAAATGCATGTATATATCCCTCATTTTGAACTGCCGAACGACCTCAAACTTGAAGCTTTGATCGATCACGTCAGGAGTCACCCCTCCATCCGAGTCCTGGTCTTGCTATTTGGCTCATTTTGGCACCTGCATCGTGTTATGGAACCCTACCGTTCTGATTTCGAGCGTGCGAATGATTCGCTCAAAGTCGTCCTCGCATATTTGGAACCCCCTGATCATGAAGCAGTGGGTGTCGATCCGGTGACCATGCAGCCAAATGGTGTGTCTCACCACGTAATTTTCATGACTGTGGTGTTTACTAGTATTTCTGTCTATTTCAACAGGGAGTACTCTGGCCAACATCAGCAATATCACAAGTGAATTGGGCGGCAACTTGGACTTACAACCGTCTTGGGTTGGAGTTGGAACTTGCAGTGAATTGGGCGCCCGTCTTGGGGGCTGGTCTTGCGTGAAATGTTTATCACCGAATACACAGAGGTTGTATTATATATACTTCACACTGTACAGACCTCAGAATTATTGTCTGGGTAGAAAGGTCACCTTGAAATGTAATTTAAATTCAAGTTTTAGCTACGTAGAATCCTCACGTTCACCATTCAAGTTGTGTGCACCTGCTTGAAGCGGACTCTGAGTTGCGGCGTAAGTGGGCACATAAACTCGTTGTAATTGATCTCTATTAAAAGACATGAACATCGCGAAGGGAGGAAGCGAGAAGGAACTTGAAGAAAGTGCCCAATGAATGGACAGGCGGGACTAGTATGTTTATATGTTCGGAACACTATAATTCTGAGGCCGAAGTTCAGGGTAAGGTGTGGTAGAGGGGAGGTGTGACAACGGAGCACATGGGAGTTGACTCGATGAACTGCCAGGGGGTCAAGGTAGGCAAGGCGCACCTCTGGAAAACAATGAACTCCTCCACTCTTTGCTTTTTGCAGTTGACTTCTAGACGTGGTGAACGAGCTTGCTACCGACATCGTCCCGGTTCCTTAACGAGGCTTTGAGCGGGGAACACTCGGAGCTGTTGAGGGTGGCCTCGGCTCTCCTTGTTGCTGGCCCGTTCGTCTTCGTGGGACACGGGACACCCGTGTGCTACCTCTGCCGCAGATGTCGTACAACGAGAGAGGAAAGGGGGACTGCGACGTCTCTAGTGGGCGAGCATCATGATCAGCAAACTCATCATTTATCGAGTTGTGGTAGGAATACACGTACCTTATCTTTGCCAAAGAAATTTAAATGTCACACATGCGACCAAGCTGCACACTCAGGCGATAGCAGCGCTCAGCCGGGTCTCAGCTTGCGAACAGTCATGACATCGAGGAAGCCGGGTTTCAGCTTGTGAACAGTCCGTACCGAGCGGGAAATATGTCCAACGACTGCAAATACCCATCGGAGTGACGCACCAGGGAGTTGTGCACATTACGTAGACGTATGCTCGGTTTTCGGTGGAAATCTCACGGTAATGCTCGCCTGACTCACAACTCACAAATGCGATCTCGCTGATGTCTACTTTATCGCAGTGTCTTCCCCACAATAACAACAACAACAACAACTGTGGCTGGGCTGTGACAGCGTGGGTGAGCCTGCCTTCATTCACTGCCTCCGCTACCGGGCTCGCTTCCCAGGTCCGCGACGAGGCTCATGTCTCTTACGCACTAGATGTTCCATTTGGTAAGCCCTTCCGCCTCCATTCACTAGCACTTGGAAACTCATTGATTCTGAAAGATGGGATTCTATATGTCGAGTAGGAAAGGCACTGCTTGTACATGTGACTGTTGCGGAGGGTTCATTGAAGTACTTCTTATACTACTCGAGTAATGTAAATAGTCCTCGCTTTGATACAAATTCAATCTGAAAGGCCCGTAATTCTATATAAAACAACCTTAAGATATGATCAAACAGCATGCCAATACCACCAAGACAGTATTGGAGCTAGTGTTGACAGGTGTGTTTGTACGTCTTGGACGTCTTGGGTGTCTTGTCCCAAGAGGTGACATGTGTTTCCCAAGACGGGTCGTATTGGGCGTCTTGGGTGTGTTAGGCGTCTTTCGTGGTCTTGGGCAAGACACCCAAGACAGTTGTCATTTTGCTGATGAACCTGCTACCACTGGTACGCGATTGGCAGAAGAGGGCAAGGGAATGCGGCGGCGATTATTAGGTTCACAAATACCACAGGAGCTCTTCGAAAATATACTGTTCTATGTGAATGCTGACAGTGTTTCCCTACGTTCTGACGCCGCCGGGCACGAGGTGGAGAGACAACTACGACGGAAATCAGGAGAACCGAGGTCGAGCGACATATTGGCCGACCTCAAGCAGTGTTCTCTGGTCTGTCGCTTCTGGGCCAACAGGTGTCGGGAATATCTGTTCTCGCATGGCGTCCTCAATATAAAGTGCCTCGAGGACGCGGATATGTTCAGAACTTGAAGATACGTCCTCCAAGGATGTCCGCGCCTTGCACCGGTACACCTATTCATCGGAAGCATCAAGGTACATCAGGTCTACGACAGCAAAAAATCATTTCTCCATCTTCTATTCCTACCAGTCATTCAAGACAAGCTGGAAGAGGTTCGTATCGACGGCCCCATACCAGACAGCATCAACCCTGCGAAGCTCGACACACCTCATTGGAGCATATCACCATCCGTTGTCGTACCCACCTCATTCATACGGAACAAGATTGCGATCAAAAATGTCCATATGCCTTCATTCCATCATTTTACTGAGTACATCAAGCACTTTTCTTGCACCACCGAAATTTCGCTTGATGGGATAACGTGGGATGGGCAGAATACCTCTAGTACGCACTCGCAGATCAAGCGCTCAGGGCCACATACCTCCAGCTTTTTAGTCACCTGTCGACGCAGACCACGCTCTCTGAGGATTAGGGCCGAGGGAATGTGCACCGACTCTGTCCACCTCGCTTTAACAGCTCTGATGTTGAACCCGAACTGTCCCTTGCACCGAATCAGCGACGAGGAACACATGTAGATAATCAAGTTCATGAGGTTGTTGTGGGGCGGCAACAAAGATCCAGATGTATGCATCAGTGAGTATCACATACAGTGACACTATTTGCTTCCCATACTGACGTCGAGCGCTCTCACAGGATTCGATATCTCGGAGCAAGTGATGACTATGGAACTGTACCCGTTCTCTCTTGTGTTCGTAGAAGCACCATCTATGGACCTCCGGGATTGGCCGGATACCCTGCGTGTGATGGGCATCTACGCATACATCGACGGCTTGAGAAAGCTTCCTGTGAACTTCGATGCTCTAGTCAATCACGCCCGAACCCATCCTAACGTCCAGGACCTTGTCCTACTGTTCCGGTCCTTGGACTACCTGCAAAAGTCTTTGAACCCTTTCGTTGAAGTGCTTGCCTTGACAAATGAAACCATCAAGCTTGTGCTCGCGTACGAGGAGCAGGAGGAGGACGACGAGGACGACAATGACAATGACCAGGACGAGGACGATGAGGAGGAGGAGGAGGAGGAGGAGGATGTTAGGGCTGGTATTATTTCTATATTATATGGCGATTTACGGCGAGCGGCTACGCCGCGCGCTAGACGACGGGCGGATGGGAAACCATCTTACTAAATTAGGTATTGACTGTATAGTTCCTGCAACACGCTTAGCGCGTGCTTAGCGTACTTGTATCTTTAACTTTCACTTTATTGTACTAGCGTAGGATCCGAATATAACTCGGTCAAACTTACCTGGTGCTTGAGTGATAGTTACCCTTACACTTTTTTAAGTTTCGAGACATCGAATCTACGCTTAATTCTCTCTCTACCCGCTCTCGACACCAACGAAGAACTCAGAACACGGCGCGAACCCGATAAATAACTTCGCAACAAAAAATGGCGGACCACCCGACTCGGAATCGAGACACGAGGACCGCTCAAACTGGCCAAGGGAGTCATCCCGAGGTCGAAAACGCTGACAGTGACGCAGTGCCAGCGAGACCAGACGAGGAACGAGGCGAGAGTAGAATCGCCGCGAAGGAGAAGGGAAAGCAGAGGGCGGACCGCGAGGAAACTCGCCCAAGGGCCGTGACGGGGGCAGCTAGACCACCGCCAGCTGCGACGACAAGAATGACTAGGAGTAAGAGCAGAGCGGAGGGGAAACCCTCAACTACCGAGCAGATAGGCGAAGTGGTCAGGCCCAGAGATAAGACGAGGGCAGAGGAAGAGGGGGAGACGAACAAAGACGAAGGCGAGTCCCGACGCTCAGCAGGAGAGCGAGGTAACGCTAATGACGATAGCGAGCCGGTGAGACCCTTGAAGCCGTCGACCAGTAGGCGTCCCCTCACCCCTGAGGAGGATATGCCAGAGGTACAAGAAGAGGGTGTAGACCCCGAGCTAGTCGAGGTGGTCAACGAGAGCCTCAAGTACCTGCAAGACTCGCGCAAAAGGCTACGGAAGTACAAGGCCCAGCGCGAACACGAAGACGGTCGGCTAGAAGAGATGGTCGAGATATCGGCTAACTTAATGAAAGGTATTATTAACGTGGTAAAGCGACTGAACTTGCCTGTAGACGAGGCGGCGCAGATACTCGACCCGTTCGAACACGTTACAGAGTACGCACGTCCAGAACCGGAGGTGGTGCGCGAGGAAACTCGCGAGGCGGAGCCGCAGGTTGTACCGCAAGAACCCGTGAGCTCCCAGGCCCGGGCTGCAGATGGCCAGGACGTACCTCAGGAGTCAGAGCTGCCCCGTGGGGAGGTAGCAGACGGCAGTGAGACATCACGCTATGGCAAAGACAGGGCCACCCGTCTCCGAGAAGCAGGTTTGATAGACGGAGGGAGCTCAGGAAACCGTAGTAGGAGACCCATTCGACGAGACTCGGAGGAGATTGGGGGGTGTCGGAGTACGATGAGCCAGTGCGTGAAGAGCGTCGCGGGACAGGACGGCGTGCCCGAATGGCTGGGGCGCCGGACGATGACGGCGACGGTGACAGCAGCGATAGCGGAAGAGGAGACAGGAGAGGGTGGAGCGACGACTTCGAGCACGGCAGGAGCCGTGGCCGTCGCGTTAGTAGGAGGCCCACGGCGGGCCCCAACCCTCGGTACTACACGAGTACTACAGTACCGGTATCGGGCGGGGGAAACTCCGTATCGGCAGCGCGACCGTACTCAGCTGCGTTACCGCTTGTAGATAACTCAAGTCAATACATCATGAAGTTGTTGGCTGGCGTGTTGCACACCAACCCAGACAGACTACCGCCTATGAACAAGCAGTTCAAACCCGCGTTACCTGCAAAGTACGGTGGGGAGGATAACGTCCAGAAGTTCTACGGATGGGTGCAAGACTCCACCCGGTACTTCTGGATGGTACGCATGGTGGGGCCAGAGAACGACGAGATGATGGTCTACGCTATAGGCGAGCTGCTGAGCGATGACGCGAAGGAGTGGTATAACAGTGAGGTACAGGACCCCATGAGGCGTCGATGGGACTGGACGTTCACGGACGTAATTCTCGAATTACATCGACGGTTTGTAAGACAGGCTACGGTTCAATTAGCGACGGTAGGGTTCGAGACCGTGCGTTACAAACCGTCCACTGGGGTGGCGGGACTATATACGGAAATGATGAAGTATGCTAAGCATATGGTAGAGCACCCCGGGGAATACGCGTTCAAGCGACAGTTCCTACGAGAGCTACCAGACGATATTGCGGATGGTGTTATGCGCGGAAGTAAGCTGACCGCAGAGGGAAACACCATGGACGAATTGTTAAATGAAGCGTTGGCGGTAGAGAACGCGGATAAGACCATACGACTGTTCCAACGACAAAAAGCCGAAAGGCGACCCACCGCGGGGCCGAGCCATGTAGGAACAACCACCAAAGGCGGGGCGATGCCCCGTGGTACGGATCCTGGAAGGGCACCGCTGTCAAGTAGGGGGAACGAGAGGTTCAACCGAGGGGGACGCCAGTTTCGTTCGGTGAAGGACAGGTTTGGGGAGGAAGTACGGTCTGCTAGTTCGCCAGGGTCAATGAAGCCCGAGGGACAGCGAACATCACCCAATACTGCAGGGGACAGCGCCAGCAGGGCAACCCCAGCAGGGAACAGGGCGAGAGACTCTGCCCTGAAACCGGATTTGTCCCATGTACAGTGCTATAAGTGTAAGCAGTACGGCCACTTTGCGAGCGCACACGACAAGCCAGGGTTCCGCGCAATGAAGGCGGACGGCGGGGACCGGGACGAAGCAAGGGCAGAGGGTGAGGTGGAGCCTCACAAGGAGGAGTGCCCCAGCGAAGAGACGGATGGTTACCCTCCCGTCGACGGGGAACAGTACGATGATCAGTACGAGAGGGTCGAGGACTACGAGGAATATGACCTTGAGGATGAGTTCTACGACGCAGAGGACACGGACTTACGGTTTGCCCCAATGCGATTCTTCCCAGAGGAAGAAGATGCGGAGGAGGTGGATCGACGTCGACGAGTTCAGGACTTGGGTAACCTGAGAGATAGCATCCGGGTTATACAAGATAGCGTGGCCCAGTTTATCATGAACGACGACATTTCGTCCAACGCGACTCGTGACCCGGTGGAGGACGTGGTAGTCGGGGATTTGGGACGGATGCCCATGTTCAGTAACAGGGACGACGAGGATCGGGTCCATGGCCTGTGGGAGGCAGTAGCCAGTATGATGTACGACATACATGGACTGAGGACTGACCTGCTGCATATTTGGTGGGCCATGGACAACCGTGCATCGATGACGGAGATGGCCAACATCGTGGCCAGGATGCGACGCAGAGAGGAGCTGCGAGCGTCGGGGAGCCGATGGGTTACGCGAGATATGATGGCCACTGAGGCGTATGAGGAGCTCAGGGCAACGCAACTCAGGCATCGAGACGTACTAGACCCAGAGAGACACCCCTCTGTCATGCGACTGGCAACCAGGCAGTTGATGGGGGAGGTAGCGGAAGCTACCGACGCCATGGGGGCAACTTCAGACGATGAATACGCCGACATGCCTGGACTGGTGGAACTTGATGTCAACGGGAACGAGGTGGACCGTTCTCTGCCCGAGGACGACATGGAGGAGGACGGGGGCCATGCAACCATGAGCACCTGGCCAGACTCGGTGGAGATCGAACTGTCGGACTCTGAAGGCGACGGAGAGAATGAAAGAGAGCCCGCCCCTGACAGGAACGTGTATGACCCGGCGTTTGACAGATTAGAAGAGGAGTTCCGAGGGATGAGGCCAGTAACCCAGCCAGAGCAGGAACTACTGTTCCAAATAATAGAGGACAGGGGTTCCAGGGTGGCCATGAGGGTGACCTCGGCGGCGAAGTCGAGGCCTAGACAACCAGCGACGTGTATGACCACTCACGTCTCAGTTAACGGACTCAAGGGAGTCGCGTTGATTGATACGGGGTCTTCGATTAATGCTATCAGCCCTGCGTTCGCCTGCGTGGCCAACCTGGAGGCGTTCCCATTGGAGAAGCCGGTGGGGCTACAACTGGGATGTGTGGGCAGCCGGTCCAAGATAAACTATGGGATGAATCAAACCATGAAAATTGGCGAGATGGACCTGGAGACGTACCTAGACGTGGTGAACCTGGACCATTACGATATAGTCCTGGGTATCCCTTTCCTTAGGCAGCACGGGGTGTCGCTCGACTTCAAGTCGGGCTCTGTGCGTATAGAGGGCAATGCAGTCCCGGTTTTGGTCTCTGAAGAGCGAAAGGTGGGGAACACCGTCAGGGAAAGGGCACGCGTGAAGTCGCGCACGGAGGGTGCATGACTAGAAGGAGGAACGACGGCTCAAGGCGTGGGTGCAGGCAGCAGCTCCACGCGGGGGGAGCCAGCGACAAGTGTCGCCCGAGAATCGTTGGCTGCAGTACGGACATCAGTACCTTCGGAAACGAAGAAAGGGGTAGACGTGTGGGGGGTGAGTGATATCCCACGTCTGCGGACGCAATGGTTGGAGAAGTATAGCGAGATGCTAGGTGGAGTACCGGATCGACTGCCACCAATGCGGGAGATAAATCATAGCATCCCCCTCATTGATGAAAGTCACCGGTATAGATATCATCACCCAAGGTGTGCAGACGCGTTGAAACCGAAACTGTTAGAGAAAATAAATAGATACGTGGACACTGGATGGTGGACATTTCAGAATGTACCCCAAGCGGCACCTATGATGTGCCTACCGAAAAAGGATGGGGGGTTACGTACCGTATTCGATTGTAGGCAACGGAACGAGAATACGATACATGATGTATCACCATTCCCGGACCAGGAGCAGATACGGATGGATGTAGCGCGGGCGAAGTTCAGATCGAAGATCGACTTGTCTGACGCGTATGAACAGGTGCGGATCGAACCCGGGGATGTGTGGAAAACCGCCTTCTCTACGGTGTACGGCACCATGTTAAGCTACGTGATGCAGCAAGGAGATTGCAACGCACCGTCCACGTTCCAACGGCTCATGACACATGTATTCAAGGAGTACATCGGTCGATTCGTGCATGCGTACCTGGATGACGTGTTCATCTACTCGGATACCATCGCCGAGCATGAGGAACACCTTGGTATCGTGTTTGAATGCCTACGGAAGGCAGAACTGTACTTGAAGGCATCTAAGTGCGACCTGTACTCTCCACGTATGGACTGCCTTGGCCACATCGTCGACGACAGGGGGCTACATGCGAGTGCGGATAAGATGGCGAAGGTGCGAGAGTGGAGGACTCCGAGAGATTACACGGACGTACAGAGGTTCTTGGGGCTGGTGCAATACTTAGCCCAGTTCATGCCGGACGTCACGTCGTTCACAGGGCCCTTGGCGGAGATAACGCGAAACGGGAATCTGTTCGTATGGAAGCCGTTGCATGAAAAATGCTTCCGGATGATCAAGACCCTAGCGTGCAAGGTACCGATACTGAGACCTATTGACCCGCGAGTCGACGAACCCATATGGGTGATATGTGACGCATCGTTGTATGGAGTAGGAGCGGTGTACGGCCAGGGGGCAGAGTGGCACAGTTGTCGGCCGGCCGGGTTTATGTCTAAGAAGTTCACGGCGGCGCAACAGGCATACCGGGTGTTCGAGATGGAGACCATTGCGATATTGGAAGCTCTATTGAAGTGGGAGGACAAACTCCTCGGGTACCCCATACGTATTGTCACGGATCATAAGGCCCTTGAGTTTTTTAAGACTCAAGCACACTTCAATCCGCGACAAACTCGATGGATGGAATACATTGAGAGGTTTAACTACACTATCATGTATGTCAAAGGCGAGCTGAATCGAGTGGCCGATTGCCTGTCAAGGTACTACGCAACGGACAGAGATGGGGAGACGCACCCGTACGATGTGTTCGTCAACGCGGACGCGAGGTTCGACCCAGAGGGTGACGAGTTACCTATGGAGCGGGCAGCAGAACTGCGGGCGATGCGTACACGCAGCTACCGGTCTAAAGAGGAAGCGGAAGAGCGTCGTGTTATAGCAGAAGAGCTACACGAGAACGCCGAGGACCCGTCAGTGGCAGACGAGGCAGACAATGAACCGCCACTGGACGCACGGATGGAGGCGATGCCGAACTTCCTGACGGAGGTGGCTGGTGGATATGAAGCAGATTCCACGTTCGCGAAGGTGCTTCAGGCCCCTAAGGAGCACCCACTGTTCCGTCAGAGGGAAGGGCTCATATTCACAACGAACTACCTGGGACAGGAAGTGCTGTGCATACCACGAGTGAAAGTGGGTAAACGTAAGCTGACGGAGATGGTGATCGAATCAGCGCACACTACGATCGGGCACTTCGGGAACAGAAAGACCAGCGAGTACGTACGGAGATGGTACTGGTGGCCCACGTTGGGCAAGGAAGTGGCCATGTACTGTGCGAGTTGCGGAGTGTGTCAGACGACGAAAGACAGCACTCAGAAGCCAGCTGGGCTGTTACATTCCATGCCGATACCCACACGTCCATGGCAATCGATAGCCATGGACTTCGTGGGGCCATTTCCCAGAAGCGAGGGGCACGACTACCTATGGGTAGTGATCTGTCGACTGACATCGTCAGTACACCTCGTTCCTACCACAACGAAGGTCAAGGCGAGTGAATTGGCATGGCTGTACGTGAGAGAGATCGTCAGGCTGCATGGAGTGGCTGAGTCCATAGTGAGCGACCGGGACTCTAAATTCACGTCTGCGTTCTGGGTGGAAGTACAACGGCTACTGGGGACAAAACTTCTGATGTCGACGGCCTTCCACCCCCAGACGGACGGAGCTACGGAACGAGCGAACAGATCGGTGGTCCAGGTGCTACGGGCGGTAGTAAAGCCTGACCAAAAGGACTGGGTGGCAAAACTGCCAATGGTGGAATTCGCGCTGAACTCCTCCATCAGCAGCACGACAGGCTTCGCACCATTCGAGCTGACCGGTGGCCATTTACCACGCATGACCCAAAGCGTGCCGGCGTCGAACCTGCCTGGAGTACGTCAGTTTGCGGAAAATGCACTGGACAATCTGCGTATGGCGCACGACGCTATCATCGACGCCAGGGTACACCAGACGTACCACGCAAATCGAAAACGGCGTGATGAGGATGTGCATAATGGAGAAGACAACCCGATCACGGTTGGGAGTCTGGTGTACTTGTCCACGGCAGACCTGAACCTACCCAAGGGACGGGCAAAGAAGTTATTGCCACGGTTCATCGGCCCTTTCGAGGTGCTGGAGGCCTGGCCAGCGACGTCCAACTACAAATTGGACCTGCCAGAAGACTTAACGAAGCGGAGAATACACCCCACGTTCCACGTCAGCCGATTGAGGCGACACGAGCCAAACGACGACGTCCTGTTCCCACATCGCGAAACACGAGTGTTCTACGACATGGGAACCCCATCCGACGCCGAATGGCTGGTGGACTCAATTGATGGCCACAAAGGGAAGGGCCGGAGCTTGAAGTTCCACGTCAGATGGAATCTGGGAGATGACACGTGGGAGCCGTTAGCGAATGTTAAGGATTGCGAGGAGCTCGACCACTACCTTGAAACACAGGGAGTGAAGGAGGCGAGCGACCTCCAGTAGGCGGAGGCAGAGAGGCGCCTAGGGGGCCAGCGGGCCGAACAGGCGCTATGGAAAAGTGGATGAGAAAAATTTTTGCCTTTTGGGACGAACCATCACTTCGACCCTTGCTCTCATCATCAACCTAATCTACACACACTCAATCTCGAGTTAATTCAGCAGGCATGGCGCATCACCGCCAGCGGAGCGCGAGTGATGAAAGAGCACGTGGGAGCGCAGATCATGAGCGCTCTCGGTCTCCTCGTCGGGAAACCGACAATCGAACTCGACGACGCTCCCGATCCAGCGGCGAAGGACGAGGCCGTTCACCCGAACCAAGGAAGGGGAATAATGGCCACCAACCTATCGACCGTTTGTTGACCGGCAACACGGTCTCAGGGGGGGAGGGGATGCCATGGGCAGTTTTACCTTCAGTCATGGCCGCCGTGATGCAGCTAGCGGGAACACCCAAGAGAGAGGAGAACAGGGAGAGTAAAGAGATAGCGGAGCTCAAGGATGATGTGAGACGTCTAAGAAGGCAGAGGAATGACGAAGAACGGAACACGAAGAACGCACGAGAAGAATGCGAACTGAAGGAACGGACCGTGCAGAGGCTGACGGCGCAGACAGAATACCTCGCACACAAGGTCGAGCTACTCCGGAGGGAGTTAGTGGTGAGAAAGAGAGCACGATCACCGACAGGGGAAGTCGATGAGCTCAGGCGAGTGTCCCAAGCTACCATATTGGACGTTGTCACGAGGTATGAGACAGGACACACCCCCGAAGCTCCCCCTCGGGAAACCGAGACAACACTGGCGGCCGCAACCAAGGTTGAGGCAACTCAACAACGTACGCAGAAGGGCCTACGGCCGCTGGAGGAGCGGATAGGAGCTCACAAGGGCAGCACGACGACGTCGTTGGCCAATCGTATGGGCCAGACGACGACCGGGCCACGAGGGCAGGTCAACGTCGACGTACCAGCCAGCGTGACGGCGATACTCAACTACCTGATACCGATGGCAGACGAGAAAGGGGAGCCAATAGTGCCCACACAGCCCATGCACGGGTTCCGCGTACTGTACGGAATCGCTATCGACATGTCGAAGGGTCTGCCGCCTACCGCACCCACACTCATGATGGTGAACCCCATTACGGGCAGGCGTTGGACGAAGGAGGAGCTGAAGGCGTACACTAAGGGAATCCCCGGGTGGACCAGCGACCTCAAGGTGACCCCACCGAAGGACGCCGCACCCGTGTTCAACGTCAACATGCTCAGGCTTAGGGGGCTCGACAGGTCGCGTACACTCATCGGACTACCCACCATCACGAATAGTAACCCGCCCTGGCGGTTCCCTGTTACGCCCGCTGAGGCAGACCACCTCAGGGACGTCGCCATGGCGCCGTGCAACCTACTCGCGCTCGAGTTCTGGGGACAGTTCGTGAACGAGTGCAACACCACGCCCGTGGGTCAACGGAACGCGCTCCAAACCTACGTCACGGCTCAAACACACCAACGACCACTTTGGGCACCATTCAAGCGGTCCACACCGAACGCCGCACGCCACGAGCGTAAGATACAGCGGCGCAAGGAAAGGACGTCCACGCACTCTGCGGGCGCGACGCTCGGGGCTGCGCCTGTACTATTCGGGACCGCCACCAACCAAGGGATCGAGGCGGAGCAGGCAGCAACCGCACCAGACGCAGTAATGGCGGACACGGCGGGGGGCCAGGCCCACGGGCTGCGCGCAGGCGCGGCCAATGTGCACCTGTGGGCTGAGCACTTAGCCACACACCCAGAGATCCAGGTGCCCGGGATCCACAGGCATAGCGACGGTCGAGTCAGCGACTTGTCGGCGTTGCGCGGAGCTCTACGCGTGGCCAAGCTAGCCTGCGACAGCGAGGACGGGGCGTTTACGATTATGATCCTGCAGGAGGTGGCGCGGTATATGCACGAGACCAACTATCACTTCAGGCCTTCCCAACTCCTCTCACGACCGTTGGTTACCACGACAGAAGGATGAATGCGCATTATATCTGGGAACAACTAGGGGTGCTACGGAATGACGATGCTAGCCGAGACATCGACGCGGACGCAGATGGGGACGACTATCGGGGGATTATGGACTGGCTTGAGGCTGTCGATCCGAGCCCCATCCTCGACGTGGATGACACCGGCGCGGATGGGCTATCTCCGGATCTCCATATGTAAGTACCCGACTTCGTGCCTGGTCGGGAAACCGACCCCAGTACTCAGTCTTGAGGGGGAGGGTGTTAGGGCTGGTATTATTTCTATATTATATGGCGATTTACGGCGAGCGGCTACGCCGCGCGCTAGACGACGGGCGGATGGGAAACCATCTTACTAAATTAGGTATTGACTGTATAGTTCCTGCAACACGCTTAGCGCGTGCTTAGCGTACTTGTATCTTTAACTTTCACTTTATTGTACTAGCGTAGGATCCGAATATAACTCGGTCAAACTTACCTGGTGCTTGAGTGATAGTTACCCTTACAGAGGAGGAGGAGGAGGAGGAGGAGGAGGAGGAGGAGCGCAGATCAGTCGACGTGGATGTGGTCACACTAGAGCCCAGCGGTATGTCGCCTGTTGCGTTGCTAAATAGCATTACTGACTTCAGTTTGGTAGGTCGTATCTGGGAGAACCTTGCAGCTCAGAATGGCGAGGACAAGAGCTTGGAAATACTTCAACGGCAACTCAAGAAGAAGAGATGGATGAGTGTACATTGACGGCGTGTACATTTGTATCGCAGCAAGACATCCCCGCAAGCATGCAGCCGACGGTCACACTCCCTCATACAGCATATAGCGTGTATCGTCTTGGTTAATCGGGCCACAGAGTCGGCTAGTCGGTACGCACTTCGACCGCACCGGCACTGTCGATTCGCAGCAGAGTACTTAGATCTTTGAACTTGCTACTGATATGTACCATTGTTACGGGGCGACACAACCAAGAGTACATCCCGAGCTGTTTCATATGACATTTTACGACATCATACACGATACCATTGACATACTACGTAGGTTACGAGACAAAAGCATATGCAGAAATTCAACGAAAGACTAGATATACCCGTTTGGACTGAATGGGATGAAAATCCCCTCGTACGCTCCCCCCCCCCCTCCAACGAAGGTTCCTCTAGCTAAACGAGTACGTTCACTATGTACCTCATTCCAAACCGACTGGTCCCTCAATTGATAACTGCGCGACAAAGGAGTATCGCGCTCGTGGTCCCGTGGCGACACATCCTTATCATAGTCCAAGACCTTTTTTGTGCAGTTTGGACGGCATAGAGACCATCATTGACTTGTCGACGGCGGGTCTCAAATGCCATCTGATGCCAGAAAAGCCTCTGCATGAGATGTAGCGACGATTAGACAGGCTGACGGCCTTATATTGCACGAGTCCGAGAAACACGTACAGGTTTGTTCACGGTTCGATGTGCATATTTCAGAGTATAGTACAACACTCACAAACTTTGCTTGTTTGTTCGCCATTAATCTAGGTATTGCCGTCTGTAAGAGGGCCAATGGTTATGGAGCAAGGCGTACGACTAACCTATCTCAACGATATTTGTGATATATTCTCGTCTACTCATTTTAGGCCTGTCCGCACGTCATTTCGGTAACCTTCGAACCAATCAAGCTACTTACCGCACTGGTGCTGCTCGGATACCAATATTCTGCGTACTTGATTCTGACACCTAAGCATCCAAGTCGCTATGGTGCTCCCCGCGCTTTCCCTGGATGTCGTGACCTCGACACCAGGGCTTTGCTGAGTTTGCTAGTCGATTCATGCAGGATTCAAGTTCCCAGGAGAAGACGATATGTCTCAGGCTGCTAGCAGGTTACGAGACTGACATGGATTGGGGATCCTAGTATTACCACATGGACCCATTGATAGATCCGCCGAGTTTTGCCTGTTACTTTGCGCTCGGGTGGTGAGTCGAACGACATCTCCCGAATTGGCAGGAGGCAACCGCGTTCTAGTGTTGCTCATGGCGCAGCCCAGCTCGACACGGTTCAGCTTTGATGGCTTTTGATGAGAAGTGATGGACCGAGCCACGCCGAGCCGCCAAGTTACGGCTCGGTTCAAACGGCTACGGCTCAGCCGGTTATGAGCCATCAATACGGGCGCCACTTGGGCGCCTCGTCCTCACGTTCTGTGGGCCGATACTAACCTCGCCTCTCTGGCTACCTACACTTCACAATTCTGCTAAATTAACCTCCAAAATATGTCTATGAGTATCACAGACTCACTTTAATTGAATTCTGACCAATTTTATTCAAATACGTAAGGAATCGGTATGTTCGTCTATTGTCAGGATGGATCACCGGCTTGAGCCGTCATAGCCGGTTTATGAGCCGTGAGCCGTGGCAAGCTGAACCGGCAAGAGCCGGTCACTGATGGCTCGGCCTAGCTCGGCTTCATAACGGTTCAGCTACACGGCTCGTGGCTAAGGAGCTGAACCGTGAGCAACACTACCGCGTTCCCATCACCCGGTTTCCCCTCTGAGTGTGTGTCTGGCGTTCGTAGAACTCCACTGTCATCTTACGGTCTTAATCTGTATCTTAAGAGGGCCTCGACAACCCAGAAATCGCACACTGACTACATCCAATATCTAAATTTATTTGCAGGACCAACCACGTTCTGTGAAGTTTGTCGTCACCTTCCACGTCTCGGTTCTGTCTCCTACTGAAGCTGCTGTCGAATACTATCCTCCCACACGCTAGCGATTGGCCAGTCAAGCAAGCTTCAGTCTCCGAATCTAAAACCTCCGTGTTGCCGACCACTAGCCGCTCGTCGCTCTCAACACGACGACAATCTCATTCACCTTTTCTGCACGATGTTGACTGTCCCGTACCTCGCCTCGACTTTACTTGTCTAGTTATCACAAAAGTTACACTCTCAGACCTGAACTTGAAGTGAAATACCAGAATGCTTTTTCAACGCTCGGCTGTCTGACCGGCGGACAGAATGTTTCTGCAAGTCTTACACCCACCAACTTCAACCTTCGTACCTCAAGATCACTTCTGAACCTAGACCGTCAGCAGAGAGCGCCCTCACTACGGCTTCTGCATTCTCAAGATGACGACGATGAGCTTGAAGAGGACGTAGGAGTTGGGAAGGAGATTTGGGAGGTTAGCAATCGACTGGCATTGACAATGTGCGTAGAAAGTAGACACAAAGATGACGGGGTGCTAAGCTTATGAACGTTTTAGATCTGCCTACTAAGAATACAGTGAAGTTCCCCGGTGAGCACGACTAGCGACTCCGAGCTATACCTCAAAGGTGCTTCGGCGTCATCCATTGCAACGATTCTCTCCCGAGCTGCGTCGTCTTCTGGTGGTCTTGCCTCCCGAGAAAGCATCGACGACTACAAGAATGGCTCCATGGCCGACATCTAGTCGAATACTGTACCAACGGCTGAGGATCATGCGTTTCAAGTAAGATCAAGCGCGTACAAGCTTGCGGAATCTGGTGATCATGCAGTGCATGATTAAGAATGTACGTAACTGGCACACAACATCATACGGTGTTTGCTCGACGTCCTACAGTACGGAGCGAGGATACTTTCATCAGACGAGTGCCTCAGGAACCTCCTACCCCACCTCCGTAGGACTGCGCCAGAACTTGCCCGTGAATTCACATCATAGTTTGGATTGACAGACTATGAGCTCCAAGCAGCAGGTGCTGCGATACAACACGACAATCGCGGTGAAAGAAAGCTGTCGATAGTGACAGCAGAAGATGGCTGGGTCGTGCAGGACCGGCTTGACTCGTGAAACTCTGCTTTCTGCGACCCCTTGTACTGTACGTGCTTTATTTTCTTTACCGCGTGAAGATAACTCGTCACGATCGTTGTCAGGCTTAGTCCAGCTTCAAGTACTGTACACTCCTGTGTCATGAAGCTCTTGTGCTCAGCATACACTCGGCGCCTCGTATCTATCTTATACAATCGTCAAGAAGCCACCCAAAATGTTCTTTCGACTATAGGAGGCCCGACGATTCCCGTGTAGTCCCTACCGAAGTCCTTGACCGCTCATCTCAACCGTTTGGATGACGTGAGTGTTCAATGAGGTCATTCTGCAGTGTGGAGTCACCCCAATGATACGAGGTGATGATTCACGATACGGAGAATACACGATTCATTCGCCGCAGGATTATGTTGCTTGTGAACAGATCGGAGGTTCGTTGTTCATTGTCTCTCGGTAGGCTAAGCACTAAAAAGTCATCGATCATGCCCTTCACTCAAGCTAAGCATGCAGTTCAAAGTCGTTGCCTGTTCACAACACATCCATAGTGTTCAAGATACGAAGAGACCTTCATATATCCTTATCATCATCGCAAACTCGCTGCAAGCATGAAAGACCAGGCCACCACTCCAAAACCGCGAGCACCAAACAAATGAGTGTCGAGGGGTCTGGATAAGGCTCACTGTGAGCCCCCAACTTGGGCGTGCTCAGGATCTCGTTCGTTCTGTATGGGCTGCCCTCGTGTCATATGATGTGTGTACAAGTACGTCAAAATCGTTCTGGGCCAATCGTGGATCACCCTAATTCTTTCAGACGCCGTAATACTGCCGTCAGACGTACGTCCATGAGGGTGGTCACTCCTTACAAACACGACGCACCATCGAAGAAGCGCGATGCCTCACGAAAGCTGCCTTGGCAGTGTCGCCGGAGACCGCATCGAATAATACCATACGCGTTGTACGCGAGAAGATGGTGCAGCTAAGGACCCTTCAACTTCGGTTTATCCTAAGAAGGCAAGACTGGACCTCCGAAGTGCTTACACGCGAAAGTTAATATGTCCTTGCATCGCATTGAACTGCACGACTATACCGGGTGTATGTGTCTTCTGACATCTATCAAATGCAGATACAGACTGCGGGAAACCGAAGCTGTACGTCGAAATAGTTATTGAGCGCCACATGCGGATTCTATCTAACGTCTTTGATAGGCACTGCCAGATGGAAGGACAGGTGATGATATTGAACGCCCGCCCTGGCAGTGACTCACCCTCGAGGCTCGACATCGTAGCTGGGAATTGAGCTGGATAAACATCTAGTACTGGGATCGATAGATATGCAAAAAGCCGTATAGCTGTGAATGAAGATACACGTGCTGATCAGACGCAAGAGGACAATACTAATAACGCATCGCTTCATTGAATACGGATTTCACGCCTCCTCAGCGTGTCACGGATGCTGTTCAGATCCTGCATTCTGCCACTTGAGAGCGTGGTACTTGGTTCTCGCGTTCATGTCCGCCCAGGCCGGCATGAGGGGTATATATGACAGCCCCATCCCTGTCCGCCGTAGTCTCGCGTCCCCTGGCATCTCCTATCAAGTGCCGATTGGAAGACTGTAAGCTCCTTTCGTTCGTATATGTCGTCATCTGAATATGTTCGCGATCCTATGCAGTACGAACACGGAACCTTCATGCCTCCATCGATTGGACATCCCTCTACCGTATATGCCGGCGAATTGGCATCCTTGGGTCACGGACATGCGATGTGGATCCCGGAAGGGCCCGATGACTCCTCAGAAGTTCAGCTCGGTGATGTCGGATATATCAGCGCATCCGGCGCATTTATCTTCCTCTTCAACGTTGATGGTCTCGCGAAAGACGAAGTCACTAATAAAACGGGTATGGCGATTCATTTGCCGGAAGAGGCTTGTCATTATTTCGATGTCCGCGCGATGCCCGACATGATCAAAACATACAAATCTTACTTGAATCCTGGCGTAGTGAAGAGCCATACTATCGTAAAGACGGAGCTCGGTGGGAAACTTGGAGGGTCAGTACTACCTTTCTTCAAGGTGTATGCGAGCAAAGTTTACCGGAACACAGAGGCATTCCTCCAACAGCAACGGCGGACGTTAAGGCTATGTATTCGCTGAAAGAGAAACACGGTGCCACGTGCTATCTTCCGGAGGTAGGAGTGCTGACGACAATCGAATCGAGCAGAGCCTTTAAGCAATACGTCCTGGATAACATCCAGAGCTGGTACGAAGGAATAGAAAAGACCATCGAGATAAGGTTGGAGGAGCTTATCATTGTTAGAGGATACGTTAAGTCGCCGAGATACAAGGTGACGGCGATTTACTCCAGGCAAGAGACGACTACGGTAGATGTGGATGTTAATGCTCTTAATGTCCTTGATATCGGGATGAATATGAGGTTGGCCATTCATCACCAAGCACATCACGAAGAACGTTCGCTTCCTGTAAAGGACACAATGTCATCATCCGACGCTCTCGCTCCCCACGAACCACGGCCCTCGTCGCCCCATGGCACAGGCGAGCCCTCCCAGTCATGGCAGTCTCCCACCAAGACACCATCCATATTTTTAAGATACTACAAGATGAAAAGGCGGCTGGGTATCTTCAGGACGCTCAAAGCAGGTGCAGGGCCGCATGTATTGCCACCTGGAGAGGATCCGTCTTATGATGCAGCTGCGCCAGTGTTCGTCGACGAATCCGACGCTGAGAGTTCGGCCAGAACTGTAGGCGACCGCTTCAATCACGCAAATTGTTGCTGAGTTCCTTCATGTACAGGCAAATCAGCCCATCGATGCTCTTCTCGACTACATTCTTCAGGTGCGCATGCGTGTTTCCCATATCCACTTCAAACTGTGGAACTCCGCAGTTTATAGGTGTGCCCCAACGCAGAGCGTGCTCTTGCGTGTGACGAGGATGTCAAGAGTCTATTTCTGGTGAGTACTTCGCACTCAGTCATGTTTTCAATACTTACTCCGGGGTCTCTATTTTAAAGGGCGAGGACTTTCCCCAGGATATTCTCGCATCATTGCACGAAAAGTGCGCGCCAGAACTCATCGTAGTCGATGGACACAAAGGTTAGAGTGGCTGTGTCTTACGATTTAGTTCTCACAGGAACTAAAATCATCTTAGTCGGTAGCTTAAATCTGGAAGATGCTATACGCCGAGAACGAATCCACAAGATCACTGGATGGACGTCCAGTGCCCTCCTGGGGGACACTCTTCCAGAGATAATGGGCCCATTGCACAGCGCAAACATCAACTTTTGCGACTCCTCCGGCAATGATAAGACGATCAGATGGCCTCACCAGCATCTCTCCGAAAAAGCGCAGCAGCAAGGATCGCTCAAAGCTATGGCGGCGTCTCCTCATGGCAAACTCATTGCCGCTGGCTTCGATGACGCGGCCGTCATCTTTTGGGAGCTATCTACCGGCACAGTCATCAGACCGGCGAGCGTGCATGATGATAGCGTTTACGCTCTCGCATTCTCCCCCAATGGTGCTGAGATTGCGTCCGGATCTGCGGATCTGAGGATTGTAGTCCGGGCGGTCATCCCTGATAAAGACGGGAGTAGCATAGATATCGACAACGGAGATTTGCATATTCTCGAAGGACACGAGACGGACGTCACCACAGTCATCTACTCCCCTGACGGCTCACGCCTTGTGTCGGGTTCGTTGGACGGCGTCCTGAACGTCTGGGATGTATCGCAAAATTACGCGCTACTTCTTACTATCAACAACATGACATGTCCCCACTGGATCTCATTCACACCCGACAGCAGCAAGATCGTCGCCACCATGGATGACATCGTCGTTGTCTGGGATGCGACGGATGGCAAAACGCTCGCGACTATGCGCGGGCACGAGGCTAACATCTACATGGCGGATATCTCCCACGATGGCACTCGTGTGGCCACTGTCTCCGAAGACCAGACGGCCCGTGTTTGGAACGTCCGGACTGGAGAAGAGCTTTTGACGTTGCATGAGCACTCAGCACCGGTCTGGTGTGTCGCTTTCTCGCCCGACGACAGCGAATTGGTCACAGGCTCCGACGATGCGCACATCGTCATTGCTGACTCGTGGACTGGTCAACGACGTGCTGTTGTTGACGAACATAAGGGCTCTGTGAACACATTGGCGTATTCCAAGAGTGGGGAGTGGATCTGTGTTGGCACCATCGAGAGCAATGTCGGATTGCTGGATGCCCGCTCTGGTCGATTGGTGGCGAGATATGAGGGACACGAAGACAAGATTAGAAACGTCGCGTTCTCCCCCGATGCCGACTCAATCATATCCTCCTCCGATGACGGCACAGTTCGAATCTTCAGTGTCATGGATGTTCTTCGTCTTAGATAGTCGCTGCTAGCGCTGCTCTGGACACTACGCGTCGGATGTATCGCGTAGTTCTTGGGTGTAGCCATGGGTTTAATGAAGGGCTGAGTATGTACTATATCGTACATATAAGCATCTGATATGCCGTATCTCAACGACACGACATAATGAACGCACCTGTGTGCTTCGAACAATCAATACGACTGTCCTTCGACGGTTTCCAAGGTTCGGAGATGTCTTCTACATTAGCTACGATCAGACCTCCGCATCGCAGAAGGCCGCCTGGTTGCACGAGTGGGTGACTATTGCGATACATATACTAGGTAGCATCAAGTCTTGAATCTTGCCCCACTGACTAGAACTATACGTTGTCTACGCAAACAACTGTAAGCTACCAAAACTAAGCTGATAAGTACAGTGCTACTGATAAATATGGCGGAGTGATCAATGTGTAATCAGAACGTGCCTTGGGTACGGGGAGTAAGCACGAAACAACATAAACTGCGATTCTATTGACGCGATCCGTAGACTTCCATAAGCCGTAGTACAGCAGATACAGACCAGAGTGGCGGTGCGCAAAATGATAGCAAAGAGGGTAAATGATGAACAATGTATATGGCGAAAAAGTGATCACACTGGTGTAGTTGAGAGAGGGGAGAGAAGGGCTTTATTAGAGGCAGGTCGCTCAGAGGCAGGTCATACAGTCTCTTGTAACCGAGAAAGCTTCTAGCCTCTATGACGTCGCTACGAGTGTTTTGTAGGCATATACATAGCGTCCAATATTCCGTCGTAGAGTCTCCCTCGGTGTAGGCCAGAAGGCAAGTCCAAGATGTCATGCATTTGACACAAACTATTCGACTATAATCAAGCAGGCCAACAAAGAACAGCGCACGCACGCCGTGGATAGTTTGCAGCAGAAGGTAGAAGAGTGCACTAGTGCACTAGCATACTCATATACAGGTTATACCTCCTATGCATTACAGTGATCCTGTTAGGTCACAGTAGTGATAGGGAAGAAGGTGATGTGCGCACCGATGGATCCTCCTCAAAACCCTCCACTAGTCGTGGCCCCCATTAAGCGTCCCATTCTCATTGCATCATAGCCTCTGTTCGATGCCCGCCGATCCGTGAAGTTCCAATTCCTTGCCATTCACAGTCGTCGACTTGAACGATCAGGAGGGAGCGGGATCGTATCGAAGTCGCCTGGTTTCTCATGACGTTAGGAAGGAGAAAGCGCAGGTTATATATTGAAGGTTGCGCTTTGAAAATGGGGAATTTACGATAGTAGTCGTGGTTGTGGAAGCCGTTCGTCGACGCTGCGCGCTGGCGCTTGGCTTGCGCGGAGTTTGAATCAGTGTCAGAGTGAACACCGGTAAGTCACTTGGAGGAGAGCTTCGCAGTTGACCACTCACTCAGCTTATTCAAACTTCATTCAGATGCACATATACTCGTCATCCAAGCATGAAAAAAGACAATGTTTACTCGTCGCTCAATCTAACCTGCGCACTGGTGGCGGTTGGCCACTACAACTATGAATGTAGGCCGTGAAGTTTTCAAGTCCTACGGTACTAAAGACGATGGAACATCGCTGTACTTAGGAGATCCATGCTGCCAGAGAAATTAGGTTGTCGTGACGACCTGGAAATATTTTAACTGGAGTCTGAACTTTGAAGAGCTTTGCAGTGCGTGATGTGCTGATCTATCTTCGTCATAGACCGATCAGACGTGGATGTTATTTGTTGCTCTCTACTTGCCCTATCGCTGCCACGATATTCGCAACGCTGTCGGAAGCACTATAAAGTGAACACAACTATCGATCGCCTCATCAAATGGGTCGTCTTTATCACGTTGTTTCCAATTGTTCATCCCAATCGTTTGGTAGGCGTGGAGATGTCAGATCATCTCAGAGGAGAGGACACTTATTACCCTAACAAATGTGCGTTGAACTGCGTTCACTCAAGTCTGTATCCCGTCCACGACTAATTCTACATCGTTTGAACAGCGAAAACCCGTCTGTTTGGTCGCCACAGCACCCCAGAAGAACGAATTCTCGTCAAGGCGGATTAATTCACATACGTTCAAACGTCCATGGCCGTAGGCAGTATTTGCAGCTCTCAACACGTGAGTTTGCCGCTACCCTCTTCTTAACATCCTAGAAGCTGTATGCCCCGGAGCGCACACCCGTATCGTTGCTCTTTTGGACTCTCGGAGCCTCTCTCTGCGTCGCCTCCATCACGTCCTTCCCGATCGTTCATCCGAACCATTGGTTGGTATGAGTGTTCGGAAAGCACGTTTGTGAGTGCAACGCGTCCATGAAATGGCGGTGGATGACGGACTCAGTGAGGGTGAAAGTGGTGTTGAGGGATGGGAAGCCGGCCTCGAGACGAGTAGAGCTACACAGGAGAGGTGCGTTCACCAAAGTCTAGCCATTCATCATAACTAATCTTACGCCAACGACGCTAGCGGAATGAATTAATATCCAATGCATCTCATCGTTAGTATTGGCAAAGCGGGTGTCAACTATTGGTGCATTCGAGCATCGATTCTTGCCGGCGTAACACAAGAAACGTAGGCTACTCACGAAAGGACGAAGCCACCAAAATCAGCTTTGAAGCAGTATGTAGCATATGTATCCTCCATTACCCGTGAGAAGTGCATGTATCTGACAGCTTTCTGTCGCTCATATCATTCCATGGACATACCCCCGCTCTATCGTCGCCTCCATATCGTCGCATCCAATTTCCTCCACATTGAACGCACACACGAAAAAGTCGACACATCCCATTAGATAACGATCCGCGGATTCGGGCGTACGTAGCTCATAACTGGCTCGTCTTTTCATTAGCTGCACGCACGAATCGTGCGGCTTGTGCACACATCTCACTTGCCGTTCAAACAGGACGATTTGTGAGTACGCCTAGGCGGGAGCGGGCAAACCACGGCATCGGTGCATGGTACTGCGGTGAACGACGTCCAACGTGTCCTAGTCTGCTGACTTCCATATAGTAGCGGCGCATACTGCCTACAGTTACTAAAGCGGTACGAGCATTGAGTCGATAAACCCGAGTACAAGAGCTATCTGACATGCTTTGATAGGCACTTCCAGATGGAAATCAAGGTGACAGTCAGAGACGCTTCTCACTCCGGCCAGTGTACTCAGACGATTTCTTCAGAGACAGTACATGGGTAGGCATACTAATGCTCGATATGGCGCAGCGTACGTGTTTGCGGCTGTGAGCGGGAATTGACGGTTGGAAGGGAAGGAGGTGGCTGAAGTCGTATTGCCTCAAGGACCTGGAGGTTCTGCACACCCTCGACCACTTCCCCACGATATCGTACGAAGGTGGCCTCGTGGATTGGCTTCCCTCCGCACGTTCATACTCGCTATCCGCAGGAATCAAGGTGTACTATAGATACCACATCGCCTCGTCGTTTCTCGCGGTCACTCTCTGTTACTTCTCCCTCCTTCCCTGCGTTACACTCCACGACTCCTTCCCCAGATTCCCGTCGTACTCCGTCTGTTCTACTACAAGTGGACAGGCCGTACACAAACGCACCGCCGACCTCTGACTGCCTTACACGAACACCACGGACCAGCGATATGGACCGGAAGATCAGTCAGACGAGCTGCCCTTTTGGCCTATATATGGGATAGACTTGCTATTTGAGTTGACGGTGTCTGAGGTGAGTGGAGCATGAATCATGTGGATGCGCCGGACTCATGTTCAGGTGGTGATGGCGCTTGCCGCACGGATCCCGTCCGAGCTCTTCGACAACATCCTATTCTATGTTAACGTAGATCGTGTCTCACAACGTGAAGAGTATAACCGGGACGATGGCAATTATCTTACTCGGAATCGAGGAGAAGCAAGCCCAGAGGACGTCTTGACGGACCTCAAACAGTGCTCGGCGCTCGTCTGCCTCTTCTGGGCCAACAGGTGTCGGTACTATATGTTTGCAGGCAGACCTCTGGGGATCAAGTCTTACCAGGATGCCGAGATATTCAGACAATATGTTGTTGGAGGATGTCCGAGACTTACGCCGATGCACCAGCTCATCGAATCCATACATGTCGCTCAGAACTACAGCAGAATATTTGCCCCGCAAGGCTCAGAGAGACAAACATCTTTTCTTCATCTTCTCTATCTTCCTGCCATTCAAGACAAGTTCCAAAGGCTCTTCATTGATGGCCCCGTCCCAGACGGCTTTAACCCTGCGAAGCTCGACACACCCCATTGGGGCATACCGCCATATATAGTCGTACCGAGTTCATTCCTGCTGGATAGCATCTTCCTCAACAATGTCCATCTGCCCTCATTCCATCATGTCACAAAAGTACATCAGGCACTTTTCTTGCGCCATCTTTATCATGTTCGAGAAGATAACATGGGATGGCCAGACTCCTACGTACTCATTGCCACCAGCCTCTAATACAATTGCCTGTCAACGCAGACCACGCTCTCTGAGGATCGAGGCCGAGAGAGTCTGCACTGACGCCTTCCACCTCGCTTTGACAGCCTTGATGCTGAACCCGAATTGCTCGTTGCACCGGCTCAGCGACGAGGAACATATGTGGATGATCAAGTTCATGACGCTGCTGTGGGGCGACGAGCCAGATCCTGATGTGTTCATCGGTGAGCATAGCAATCAGTGACGCTATTCGCTTTCCATTGAGCATACTGACGTCGACGCTCTTGCAGAATTCAACGTCTCGGAGCAGGAGACAACCATGCACCTGGACGACCTCTTCCATTTTGTATTCGAAGAAACACCCGCCTCCGCGGACCGGTCGGTCTCCTCCCTGAGCGTGGTGGGCATGCATGCATACATCGATAACAACGACGGTCGCGAGCTTCCCGCCAACTTCGATGCTCTGGTCAATCACGCCAGCACCCAACCCGCCATCCGCGCCCTTGTCCTGCTGTTTAACTCCCTCCACTTTCTGCAAAAGTTTGTAAAACCTTTCGTTGAAGTGCTTGCCCTGGCAACCGAAACTATCAAGCTTGTGCTTGCGTACGAGGAGGAGGACTGTAAAGCAGTCGGCGTAGATCTGGTCACGCTGGAGCCGAACGGTGCGTCGTCTGTTGCATCGCTCCCATGCTTGCAGTACTGATTTCGGTTCGTTAGGTCACATCTGGACAGACCTACCGGAGTCGAATAGGTATGAAAAAGAGCGCTTGAAGAGCTTGCGCATACTCGAACGGCAGCTCAAGAAGAAACCTCGACTCGGGAGGTTACACTGACACCCTGTGCGTGCATCTCAGCGTTATTCCTGGCAACAGTTATGTCGCTGACATACAGTATATCGGCAATAGCCATGACCTAGCACTATCATCCAGCCGCTGTACGTGTTGTCGAATGTCCTTTCACACTTTTGCGCTGCGTTTTCGAAGTCGCCGTCGTCGTTACTAGCATAGAATGGAGCAAGCAATGTGGCCGCCGATGCCATCACGTCCCGCGCTTTCTAATATGTAATGCACCCTTCAGCATCCCACAAGATATCGGCAATCATCGCATAGCTAACTAAATAACATATACCATGTACTCGCGACTATAAAATTACACGCATCTTCAATTGTATGCGCACTTGATTCTTCACTTTAACCTCTGGCATCGACGCGTGATGTATTCGTCGTTCGAACGTCTGCAGACTAGAATTCTACCTCTATTTTCAAATGAACTTCCGATGACTAGTATGCCGCGGTTGCACAATGTAATCGTGAAGCCTCGAGTACCACCAAAGAATACGCAGGCCTCTACTGCATGCATGCGAGATCAGAGAAGACCACATGCTCGTATGAAGCGACTCTTACACACCTATCTCTCGAACCTCGAACGAGACGTGTTGGGGCATATCCACGCTTCAACAGACATATTTCTAGCGCTACCACACCTCTGACAACCTCTGCATGTTCGTTTTGCTATCGGCCTATGTATCTAGATCTGTCAGAGGGAGAACAGTTGTAATGACGAGTCGTACGATCTATATACATACAGTACTATTTCTGAGCTAGACTTTATTCACTCTGCTCCGTGCGCGAGGACGTGAATTCTGAGCGCCGTGCACGGATCCTGCATCAATTTCGGTGTTCCATGGCGGCTGCGTTGTGTGCACGGACAGAGCTTACGAGGCTCGACACACCATGTATTGCCACTCGTGGCGGCCTTGCCCGACTCGCGCTAGATTCATTCGTGCACCGTCACTACGAGCCACCGCAGCATTCTCTGCAGCTACAGGCTTGGTCGTCGATATCAGTGAAAGTTTACTCTTGGCTGAACTATCTCCGTCAGCATGGTTTGAAGCGAACATACCACGGTGCGTGCCCTCGTGACTCGAAATGGCCCGACAACAAGCATAAAATCGGGGGTATGGGTATCGTGGTCTACCAAGGGAAACGTCGGGTATCGCAGGACTTGGGGCGGGATCCACGAGCTTCCCGATGGATCTTGTATCGGTATGGGTGTTCATGGGTGCGTACGAGATGCGATCGTAGTGGCAGAAGCGAGGAGGCCAGGGCAGCCGAATAAGAGGCCAAGAGACCGAGTGTACTGACGGCGCACGCAAAACGTCAGACATTGAGCACAGTGGACGAGCACGTCGACTTCGTGCATCACAAGGCTCAAAGCAGGACCTTCACAGATGCGACGAGTCGAGGAGCCGATGGACAAGCGATATGGGCGAACGAGAGGTTTGCAGCGCACAGACGAAGGCAGAGTGGCGCAGTACGACAGTGAGAGATAATGTTGCAGGAAATACGAGAGATCGACAACACGAGCCTGCGCGGCGTAGGAGTTCTCTGATTGCCTCATAAGGCAATTCTACAGGCGCCGGAGGCAGCGCGCTTGAAGTCGTCGAGTACTCCGATAACAACACTTCAAACTGCGTCTAGAGAAGTCTGTATACACGCATCATAGCATTTCTCAGACAAGTTCAACGTGGAGAAGCAGAGACTAACGCGGAAAGGATCAGGATCGAGGTTCAAGGTGCGATGCTAGCGAGAGGGGGGATGGGCTCGCTGAATCGATGATAATCCTGAGGTCGTTCGTAGTTACTGACACTAAGAAACCCACCGAACGTGAGTGCATGCATTGAATAGAACAAACATACCACGGTACCTCTCTCATATCCACCGTGCTAAGCTGCGTTCAACATCCTCATCTCTCTGACAACCTTACAGATTCAACCACGCTCTACTCCGCCAGAACCAGACTTCAGTTCCTCGCAATCAGCTTCTCCATGAGGGCACTCATTCACGAGCTGTCGACTGGCGGGAGTCGATCACGCCGCCGATCCGAATGAGGCGAAGAGCCCATATCATCTCCCCCAAACGGCTCTTGAAGCTTGAAGGTTTGGTACCTTGCGCGTGCCAGTGTGCCGGCTGACCGGTGACGTGCCCTATCCTTGTAGTCTACGAGGCCTACAGTGAGAGGCTTGCTTGTAAAGGAAACGCAACCACGCACCTTTTTCCAACATTACGGAAACATGCCCACCCTACATCGAGTGATCCTTCCACCTCTCCTCATCGTCCACGCCGGCTCTCATCGACGGCAACGATCAGGAGGGATCGAAAGAAGCTGGCAGGCCTGTGTTATTCTTCGCCTCCAAGAGCGCTCGCGCGACCGAATCTTGGCAAACAAGGGTTGTGTGAGTGCCTGAGAAATGTCATGGATGGAGTGACTGAGAGTGAGAGGGTTTCGATGGTGGTCGTCGTTGTGGAAGTAAGTAGTGGCATCAAGCAAGAGCGAGTAAGTAACGCACTAGCGTCTATCTTGCGGAGTCTGAACTGCGGTAACAAATCAGCGTTACCACGATAAGTACGGGTCTTATCTCTCTTACTGATGAGACTCTTTGTCACTCTATGCTCACCGCTCTCTCTCTCTGTGAGCACTGCCACTGTACTAGCACCTCGTTTCCCCAAAGGCCTCTTCCGTACGATGTCACGAGGATGTTAATACCCGGTGGTCTTTCGGCAACAATCCCCATGAACCGACGACGAAGGTCATGGCTGCGATTCTGAGACGGAGGGATGTTGGTTAGAAGTTTATGTTTAGGGATACGGAGGTGCGTAGACTGGTTATATGTCACAGATACTGGCTCGCTCACAACGTGTAGCCCCTTCAAGTCGTCCACTTGATTTACCGCTCTTACGACGCAGTATCGACGACAATCCATAACCCCCCTACCATCATCGATTAACTGCGACCATCTCTGCGACCTATTCGATGCGACTGGACCTCGACTGTATCCCTTCCCGCTGTCAATTCGTCCTTTCCGTTCGTTCATCCCAACCATTGGTCGGTATGAGCGTTCGAAAAGGACGTTCCTCGGTGTTTCGTCTTCTTCAGCCGCACAAAGAATCACTCGGCAAGTGAAACCCGCGGTAGCGTCAGGATACGAGGAGGCGGGAAGCATCGAGAAGATAGGTACGTTTGTGGCGACCCTCTAGCCCTCGACAATCACTAATATTGGCTTGCCTGCAGAAAGCAACGCACTCGGTGTTCAATGCATCCAAGACACCGGTTTTTCATGACAGTGATTAGGAACGCTCAAAAACGTACGCAAAGCATGTCGAACACTCGAAAAACGGGCTTTGGCGACATAAGGTCAAGAAACGTATACTTTGCCACAAGGGCGAAATACAATCGAAACAGCTTTGCAGCTTCCAAGCTGCCGAATGTCTTCCTTCCTAGTTCTAGTCAATGGTATGTAAATCCGACAGTCGTTGCTCGCCAACCGGTTCTGTGCTGTCACATTTTCGTGGAACTTACAAGCCCAGCTTCGTGCCATCGCTCATCGCTGCGCCACTCAACCAGTTGTATAGCATCGCCCGTCATCCCTCCCATGTATAGCACCAGTTCGAACACTCACATGACGGACCGCCAATAATTGCCACGTCTCAAGAGGCGCAACGCTCCGCGGATACGTGGGCATATTACAGATAGCTTAATAACTGTACAACTTGTCCGGTTACCTCTCAGCATTTTATTCAAACACTAAGTCGCCTCTATTGCATAGCCCATGCATAATTGAGCGTCTGGGACCTGTAGGCAGGCCTACACGCGAACGCGACATATCGGTCTTTTGGCATGTATACAGCCTCCGTAAGGCAATGCCACGCGTGAGACTCACTGTATTAGGGTGTCAGGCGCAAATGCTGTTTGACAGGCTTTGATAGGCACTTCCAGATGGAAATACGACCGAAGAGGTTTGACGCTCGTACCTGGTGCCTTAGACGAGCTGTACGCATTCAAGTGCCAGCGTTATGAGGCAAGAAGATAGATTATCGACTGGAAGGGGTACCCTCGATGAGGTCGTGAGACTGCACTTTGTAAGTGAGTGGAACACTTCGACCAGTGGCTGAGAAGAACTAACAGTGCATTTCTCCAGACAAAGAGATCTGTCAATATTGAGGCTTCTTCACTGCTTGCGACCTCATGAAAGCGGCCCCACTCCCACGTTCATATCGGAATACCAGGGTATATAGCACCAAAATCGATAATCGCAGCGCCGTCCCACTCTTTCTTACCCACTCACCTTTTTTTCATCTACAACATCGACTTCCCCGCTGCCTTCGACGCAGTCAGAGCAATGATGCAAGCTTCATCGCAGCGTAAAGGATTGTCCCGGTTATCGCCTTTACATAGGATGTATATGAGGTTTAAGACGAGGGTAAGGGACAGCATTGCAAGTACACATCTAGCAGTACACGTCACTACTACTGATCACTGTTTATCGCGGTATGATTAGGCCAAGAGAACGGTGCAATGCTCGTCACAAATCTATGAGCCGACCCCTGTGATGACGGAGAGCGAGGTGAGCACGCGATCAAGCGGTGTGTGCTCTTACTGAATGGGTTTGTCGCTTGTATCCGTAGGCAGGGAGATTGCTCGCTGCCCGCATCCCACCCGAGCTCTTCGACATTATTCTCTTCTATGTTATCGTAGATCGTAAAGATGATTTCCGAGATATTGGCGAAAATCTCGAACGGAATCCAGGGAAATCAAGCTCGGAGGACATTCCGACCGGCCTCAAACAATGTTCACTCGTCTGTCTCTTTTGGGCGAATAGGTGTCGGGAGCATATGTTCTCGGACAAAACCCTAGATATCACGTCTTACGAGGACGCTGAGATATTCAGACAATATATCATTCAGGGGTGTAAGAGACTTATACCGGTACACGTGCTCATCAGAGCCATAGATGTCAATCAGCACTACAGCGGAATATGGGCCCCTCAAGATCAGGAGAGACAATCGTCTTTTCTTCATCTCCTCTATCTTCCCGTCATCCAAGACAAGCTCGATTGGCTTTTTATTAGAGGCCCTGTTCCACACGGCTTTAACCCTGCGAAACTCAATACACCACACTGGGGGATACCACCATCTACACCTGTTCCCGGCACATTCTTGCGGGCGTCGATTTCGATCACTAATGTCCATCTGCCTTCATTTTCTCACATCACTCAATACATCAGGCACTTTTCTTGCGCCATCTATATCTCGTTCACGGAGATAACATGGGATGGGCAGCTGTACCTATCACTACCACACGCTTCTAGTACAATCGTCTGTCAACGTAGACCGCGTTCTCTGTGTATTGAGGCCAGGGGGGTCTGCACCAACTCTCTCCATCTCGCTTTGACTGCTACAATGTTGAACCCGAATTGCCCATTGCACCGGCTCAGCCAGGAGCAACGTGTGTGGGTAATCAATTTCATGGCATTGTTGTGGAGCCACGAGAAAGAGCCCGTTGTTTCAATCGGTGAGTATCACAAACAGTGACGCTACGTATTGGCTTCTCATACTGATGTCGAGCACTCTTTCAGGATTCAACGTCTCGGAACAACTTGAACTTGAAGCCACAACCATGCGCCTGGCCCTATTTCATTTTGTATTCAAAGAAGCTCTAACCTCTACGGGCTGCTCGGTCTCCGCTCTGAATGTGGTGGGCATCCACGCATACATCTACGACTCCGACGACCTTCGTGTCAACTTCGATGCTCTGGTCAATCACCTCATGACTCATTCAATTGTCCGGCGGGACCTTGTCCTACTGTTTGAATCTTTTGATCTCCTGCAAGAGTCCATGAAACCTGTCGTTGAAGCGCTTCAAGCTTCTCCCGCAACGGAAAATATCGAGCTTATGCTCGCGTACGATGAGAGGGAAGAGTGCCAGTGTAGAGCAGTCGGCGTAGATCCGGTCACACTGGAGCCCAACGGTGCGTCGTCTGTCGTATCACTTGCACTCTCGCAGTGCTAATTCCAGTTTGTCAGGTCTCATCTGTACATACCTTCCGCCTCAGCCTGATAACTGGAAACACAGGCACTTGAAGAGCTTGCACGTACTTCAATGGCAGCTCGAAAAGAAGACTCGAAGGGGTATACACTGATGACTGTTTCGTCTGTATCTCAGTCAGAACTTCTCACCGGCACACAGGTGACTGGTATACCCCTCACAGCATACAACGGCTATGCCTCCATTGTCATCTGCCAGTCGCTATGCACATGATCGATTGCCAGTGGTTGCTGAGTACCTATATCTCGAGTTCACTATGTATCATTGGCACGAGCTATTACAGATGATTGTAGTCTCCGACATTACATAATGCCCGTGGAACGTTGCGATACTGTGACATAATTAACGGGACAAACACATATGTACATTCAATGCAAGACCAAATATACTTACCCGCTCGCGCTGATAGGCTGATCCCCTTGTATGCTCTTCCTTCTCCAACGAAGGTTCCTCTAGCCGAACGAGAATGTTCCCTACCGCGCTCCGTATATCGAATTGTCCCTCAATTTATGTCTGCGCGACAACCGGGCAGTACTAGAGCATCGGGCTTGTATTTCAGTGGCGGCACATCCCATCGTAGTCCGAGACCGTCTTTGACTTGGCAACGGCGGATCTCAAATACACTTAGAGGATACAGCATTTCTGCATGAAACGCAGCGACGATTAGATAGGCCCCCCGCCTCACGTTAAACGAGTTCGAGAAATTCATATAAGGTGCGACGAGGCTTTTACGCGGTGAGGTGAGCATAGGTACAGCACTCAAGAACATATCTTGTTTCCTTCGCCGTAACCTAAGTATCACCGTCTGTCAGAAGACGAACGAGACGGTCAAGACGCACGACTCACCTATCGTAGCGATGCAATGTTCTAACCTCACATCTACGCATGCGTCATCTCCGAAGGTCATGCACAGATTACGGGTCGGTCTCGACATACAATTGGACAGTAAGCGTACAAGGTACAAGATGATCTTACAAGCCTTCAGATTACACGAATGGACAAAGCATAAGTGCCTTGGCAGTCGTTCAGAGGAGATTCGTGGCCAACAGAATACAAGTCAAGCACGGGGATTGGCTATATACAGAATGTGACACTAAGCGTAGCATTCGATATATCACTCACTGCTAATGTAATTAACGAGGTGTTCATGGGCAGCAGATCAAATGAACAGCGCACCTTTAACCTCGAGTCCTCCAGGCACGTCCACGCCACACAAGGTACTTCCCATCCCAGTCGTACACTTCCCTCTTAGGTTTGTGTTCTCCAAAGCTAGTGGTGTGTGAGATCCAAGAGCTGCATCCCTCGTCAGCAACCACGTCGACATTGTCGATACGGATGACGATGAGGGAAGCCGTCACTGGCCTGAGTATTATTCATTGGGATCGAAATCTTAGTCCATGGCGGGTATCATTGTCCTGACACTTGAGCACAATTTCGATGCTTATTCCCTTCCGGGTATGATTGCGAGGCTATGCGAAAGATTGCGAGAGGATTGGTCAAAGATGGTGGTCGTCGAGAAGTGGCATTCCAGCAATGCGCGTCTGCCAATTAGTACGGAAATAGCCAAATATATATTCCCACGGTAATTACAAGTCTTACCACTCTTACTAGCCTTTGCTGATCGGGCGTTTAATCTTTATCACCTCTTCCTTCATGTTATTCTGGCCACTCTCCTCGCACGGCCGCGACCCCATGCACGCCACACTCTCAATGAGCACGCAGAAGCTTCTTTGATGCCAAATTGACTATTTTCTTACGACGGGTCGAAGGATATCAAGACTCGAAGGTCCTATTATGACCTGCTTGCACACCACGCACTGAAGGTGGAGAACGATAGCTAGGATTCTGACGCGGAGGATTGGGCAGAAGCTGATGATTCAGAATTAGAAAGTGCGTGGAATTTTAATCTATCACAGTTAATGGCTCTTTCACATCATGCAGTCCTTTCAAGTCGTACTCAACTCGATTTTAACTACGTAGAGCGACAATACGTACCCCTTTTCCAGTATTCGATTCCAAGCTGCCCTCGTCCGGGTCTCGTCGATTTATACCTGGCACAAGGGCGCAGTTGCACCGCTTCCCGCTGCCAATCGTCCTTTCCGATCGTTCATCCGGATAATAGAACTAAATTATATATCTGGATATGCGGAGATGGGAAGGAGCGAGGTAGCGTGGCTGATTACAGGTGCGTACTCGACCAAACTTTGTCTGGCTGTGACGACTGATCGTTTGCGGAGAGGACACTCGGTGGTCCGAAGGAACCTTGATGCACCTGTGCTCTGGCGGTGATACTCACGCAGTATGTTCATCACTGGAACGATGGTTCTTCACCCTGAAAGATAAATCCGGACTTGTTTAGTCCTGGACATGTTTGAGCTCTTCACGGTATGAACATGCTCACATCCTCCTTCGATCTTGATTGTGTTGTTTCCCCCGGCCTTTTATCCCATCGCCTGGTCTGAACAAGCGTTCGAGAACGATACTCAGCAACTTCTAGCGGTCTGCATCAATGACATAATTTCTGGCTGTATCGAGTTTACAATCATCGACCTCTTACAAGTACGTGGCCTGCTATCTGCGCATTCTTGGCGAAGCTCATGTCATAACGTCCAACCAGATAGATATACACTCAAAGCCGGGATTACCTGCTGATAGAAGTACGCAGAACGAAATGATGGATACTGTATATCCAAATGTGTTCCTAATTTTCATTCATTTTTTAGGATAGACTTCCTTTTTGTTTTACCAGACCTGCGAAGACTACGAAGAGTCGTCACATGTGTACCAGTAATCGATCTGATACCCACAGTGCACCATCGCTCAACGGCTACGATGAACTGAATAGGTACGAGGGTGTTCCAGTCTTCACTTCCGTCGCGCAGTAAACCACATCTGACAGCTTTTGAGCAGGCATACGCACAACTGCAGCGTGTCTCGAACTCACGATGTTCATGCATCAAACAGTTGCGTCTGGTCAGTGGGTCTGCTGACTTCCGAATCATGCACGCAATACAGCTTACAGTCAGCGGATGCCCAGATACGGTACGCTCAATTCATTCGAAAGGCCTCGAGTACGAGAGCTACTTGACACGCTTTTGATAGGCACTTCCAGATGGAAATACGACCTGTGCAGCAGGACACCCGTACCTGAATTCGTTCTAACATCGCTCTTGAATCCTTAGAGCGGAATCGCATGGACTGTTGGCGAGAACGGAACTATCTTGGCGTATCAGAGAGCCTTGGTTCTGCGCCTGAGTAGCATCAGTCGACGACTCGGAGGAGCGGCAGATATCATCTCTTCTCAGGACATGAGGAAGGCATGGCCTGCCGACGTTCCAGTATCGAAGCTTCTCAACTTCCGAACGTCCTCGTGTAAGCAGTTCCTTGTCCACGTTCATAACTAAATACCAGCATACATATCATGAACCCATCGATAGCTAAAGCGCAGTCCCACTCTTTCTTACTCCCTCGCTCTTCGTCTCCCTGCTCCCTCGCCGCCTTCGACGCACAGACAGAGCAATGATCCATAATATATTGCATTTCCATAAACCGTTCCCGTCCTCGCATTCCAACCTGGGAGAAGTCGCGTCTACAGCGGAACGCGAGGTGAGTACACAGTCCGGCAGCTACGAGGACTACGCTGAGCATCACTGGTTTGCCTTTACAACTAGGCTAACAGACCGGTGATGCATGGTCCGACACATACGGATGAACGACTTTCGCATGCGAAATTAGAATTGGTGGAGGTGGTGTCGACAGCGACGGAAAGTGGGGTAAGTACACGGTTGAGCAGGGTCTGCGTCGCTGAATTTATTACTTGCATCCATAGGCAGTAAGATCCCTCGCTGCCCGCATTCCTCCCGAGCTCTTCGAAAATATCTTATTCTACGTCAACGTAGATCGTGTCTCACAACGTGAAGAGTATCTCCGGGACAACGGCAGAGATCTTACACGGAATCGAGGAGAACCAAGCCCGAAGGACATTTTAACCGATCTTAAACGGTGCTCACTCGTCTGTCTCTTCTGGGCCAACAGGTGTCGATCCCATATGTTCTCAGAAAGAGGTCTGCGGATCCAGTCTTACGAAGACGCCGAGATATTTAGACGATACGTCGTTGGAGGGTGTCCGAGACTTACGCCGGTGCACCAGCTCATCCACGAGATATATGTTACTCAACGCTACGACATACAACGCTCTTTTCTCCATCTTCTCTACGTTCCAGCAATCAAATACAAGCTCAAACGGCTCTCCATTCGAGGCCCCGTCCAAGAAGGCTTCAACCCTGCGCAGCTCGACACCTCCCACTGGGGCATACCACCATCGGTAGTCTTACCGAGCTCATTCCTGCGACACTGGATTTCAATTCACAATGTGCATTTGCCTTCATTCTATCATGTCACCAAATACATTAAGCACTTTTCTTGCGCCGCCAGTATTACATTCGAGAGGATAACATGGGGTGGGCAGATGGCCCTATCGCTACCACATGCCTCCAGTACAGTTGCCCGTCAACGCAGACCACCCTCTCTGAGAATTAGGGCGATCGGAGTCTGCACCGACTCTGTCCACCTCGCCTTGACAGCCGTGATGATGAACCCGAATTGCCCGTTGCACCGACTCAGCGACGAGGAGCGTGTGTGGATGATCAAATCCATGACGCTGCTGTGGGGCAACAAGAAACATCCCTACGTGGAGATCGGTGAGCATCGAATGATCAGTGACACTATTCGCTTGCCATTGAGTGTACTGACATCGAGCGCTTTTGCAGGATTCGATGTCTCGGAGAAAACGACAACCATGGAGCTGGACCCATTCCATTTTGTATTCGAAGAAACATCAGCCCTCACGGACCGGTCGGCCCCCGCCCTGAGCGTGGTGGGCATGCACGCATACATCGACCACTTGAGCATGTTTCCTGACAACTTCGATGCTCTGGTCAACCACGCCAGGACCCACCCCGCCATCCGAGCCCTTGTCGTGCTGTTCGACTCCTTGGACCGCCTGCAAGAGTCCCTGAAACCTTTCCTTGAAGTGCTTACCATGGCAACAGAAACTATCGAGCTTGTTCTCGCGTATGAGAAGAAGGAGGAGCGCAAAGCAGTGGGCGTAGATCTAGGCACGCTGGTGCCCAACGGTGCGTCGTCTGTTTCATTGTTCCCACTCCCGCAGTACTAATATCAAGTTGGCAGGCCGTATCGACACCTGGGATGACGAACAGTCTGAGGACTATTGGGGCGGATACTTGAGCTCACAAATGCTGCAACGGCAGCTCAAGAAGAAGAGATGGATGAATGTACACTAAACACATGTGCGTCTTTATCTCAATCAGCCGTCCCCGCCAACATACAGTTAACAGTTATACCCCTCGCACAGCATACAACGGCTATGGGCTCAGTTCATCTACCAGTTGCCACACACATAATGAATTTGTAGCGAAATATCCAGATCCATGAAATTGTCACGGAGTGCCGCGAGCAAGACCAAATTTATCTCGAGATGTTTCATGGCCGCGCCTTCCGGCATCATGATACACGATATTGTTGCAATACTACGTGAATTACGGGACAACAGCATATGTACATTCAACGAAAGACTAGACATAAGTACCCGTTCTCATTGAATGGGATGAAATTCCCTTCGTACGCTCTTCCCCCTACAACAAAGGTTCCTGCAGCCGAAGGAGTACGTTACCGTAACCTAATATCTCACAAATCATCCCTCAACTCGCAATCGCACGATAACTGCCGAGTGCCATAGTATCGCGCTTGTATTCCCGTGACGGTACATCTCCATCGTACTTGAGACCTCCTTCGACTTGTCAACGCTAGGTATCAAATGCTACTAAATGATAGTAACCGCTCTGTATTAGCCGCAGCGACGGTTAGATAGGTCGACAGCTATTGAACGAGTCCGAGAAACACGTACAGGCTTATTCATGGTTTGATAAGCATATATACAGCATTCATGAACACATCTTGTTTGTTTCGCTGTCAACCAAGTATCGCTGTCTGTGAGAGGGGGAACGAGACGGACACGATGCACGACACACCTA
Organism: Irpex lacteus; assembly: GCA_001986395.2. NCBI lineage: Eukaryota > Fungi > Basidiomycota > Agaricomycetes > Polyporales > Irpicaceae > Irpex > Irpex lacteus. The sequence continues at coordinate 118,180 of MQVO02000035.1, read as the reverse complement.
TCGTAGCGATGCAATGATCTAATCTCACACCTATGAACGCGTCATCTCGAAGGGCCATGCACAGATTCTGAGTCGATCTCCACATACAATGGGACAGGGATGATCTTAAGCTGGGACCATGCGTCACTATATCAGCGAAACGTTGCAGGGTTCCTGCCAAATCCGGTTCTAAAACACAGCGTTGGCCGGGGCCATTGCGAAGCCCGAGCTACCGCAGCATCCCCGAAAGGATCTACCGTTCATTGAGGATCGATGGGCGGGAGAGCTACTTGGCTAGGCTGCCTCGAGCATCAGTTGACAGAATCACGAGCGTACATACTACGATACGTACCCCGTAACTCGACGTCACTGCGGGACCGCGTGCGATCATCCAACAGGTTGGCCATCTGAGCGTAGCGTATCCAGGGGAATGTCATCCAGGCTTGGGACGAGAGAGCTTTCCGATTGATTTTGGAGGGATGCGGGGGTACATGGGTGCGCAGGTGACGCGATCGAGAGGTGATCGAGAGGTGATCGTAGGACGATCGTAGTGATGGAGACGAAACTGGCCCGTAGAACCGAATAAGAGACCGTCGAGGTACGTGAGAGGTTGGAGATTGTGCAAAATGGACGAGAGACTCGACGCCGCGAACCACAACGCCCGCGTCAATAACTCGGTGGATGCTCCGAGTCGACGAGTGAAGGGTAAGGCTATGCGGGTAAGGGAGGAGAACGGAACACGAAGCTGAATGGAGAGAGAGGCAGTGCGATGGGGAGAGACAATCGTGTGGTGAATACGAGAGGTCCAAGGCGCAGTGTTGGTGGGAGCGTAGCCAAGGCAGAGAGCGAAGGGATGCCAGCTAATAGGGTTAGGTAGATGATACGGCTGAGGTAACCCACCGTCGCTATGAAATCCACCTAACGTTTCAATCTGCTATCGAAGCGATCAGACGTACCTCGGGCATACGCTTTGTGCTCAGCTGCTTGTATCTCTCACCACCTCCATCCGCATGTTTCCTTCTTGTCCGACCGATGACACGATCTATCGCAGCTTGGCCCGCTTACCTGCCGAGCAGATTAACAACAGACATGGTATGTTACGTACCTTTACAAGCTATAGAATCGCAGTCCGCATGCTTATGCAGGACAACCGGTACACGCACCTATTTTATCCCTCCTTACGTCGATTTCACACCCACCTCGTCTTCCGTCCGCCATTACCAACTCCCTCATAAATTAAACACGTCGATACTTGATGCCATGGCTTCTTGAGGACCTGCAACATGAGTTGTTACACGTAGACCATCAGATTACACGAATGGACCACGCATAGGTGCCTGGTCGGCCGTTCAGAGGAGATTCGTGGCCAACAGAATACAAGTCGAGCACGGGGATTGACTATATAGAAAGTGTAAAACTGAGCGTAGCATCCGATATATCACTCACTGCTACGTAGAACGTAATCAACTAGGTGTTCATAGGGAACAGATTGAATGAAAAACGCACCTTCGCTCTCCTCAACCACCTCCCAACGTGTCCACGCAGCCCAAGGTCCTACACATCCCAGTCCTACACATCTCCCACGGTTTTCGTTCTCTTCTCCGTAGCCAGTAGTGTATGAGAGTATGAGAGCCAAAGAGCTGCATCCCTCGTCGGCATCCACATCGACAATCGTTGGTACGGATGACGATGAGGGAAGCAGCCGGCGCCGTTCGTTGTAACAAAGATCGCGGTGTATCGCGGATGTTAGTGCCAAGCTTGAGATCAAACTACAAGTTTTTTGTTTATGACTCGAGACCTTGCGGAAAATCGAGAGTGTATTGGCCCCGGATGGTGGTCGTAGAGAAGTGGTGGCATATCAGCCATGCGCGTCTGCCAATTAGTACGCAAGTAACTAAATGAATGTTCACACGGTAAGTACAAGTCTTACCACTCTCATCAATCTTTGCTGATCGGGCGTTTACTGCTTATCACCTCTACCTTCATATCGTTCTGGACACTCTCCTCGCGCAATCGTCGCTCCCTACTCACGGCTCCCTTCATAGCCACACAGAAGTCTCTGGTATATCCAAACGACTCTTGCAGTACGCTGATAGAAGGATAACAAAGTCCGAAGGCCGGCTTACTACTTGCTCACTTTAAGGACGTATCACGACCTCGCCGTGGGGAACCAGGGTTGGAATTCCTGCGTGTAGTGATGTTGGCTAGGCAGTTGTGATGACGGACCACAAGGTGCGTAAAGCGTCTATATGTCTCTTCACGCTGTGTCGCTCACCACACGTATTCTCTTGAAGATCGTACACTGAATTCTTACTGTCCCTCAATACGATTGCACGACGCGATACCGACCCCAATTCGCACACCTGTACCATGCTCACCCATCTAGGGGTGTCTCATCAATTTCAATCAGGAGATTGGACTCCGCTCGTATCCCTTGCTACCATCACTAGCAATCGCCCTTTCCGATCGTTCATCCCGACAACTAGCAGTCGTCGGTACAAGCGTTCGGAAAGGACGTTTGGCGACGTTCTGTCCTCTCTTAATGCACATCTAATCGCACGAATGGCAAAATCCGGGCATTTATTCAGATGCGTGGAGCCGGGTAAGATCGAGGTGGTGTGCTTGATAACAGGCGCGTTCTCGATGAGACTTTGGCTGGTTGTGACGACTGATCGTTTGCAGAGAGGGCACTCGGTAGTCCAAATGGAACTCAATGCACTTGTGCTATAATACTCACGCAAAATTCTCACTACTAGAACGATGGTTCTCCAGCGCGCAAGATAAATCCGAAATTGTTTTGTGCTAGGCCTGATTGAGCTCTTCACAGCATGAGCACCTCCACTTCGCATGCTCACATCCTCCTTCGATGTTTACTGTGTCTTTTCCCCGGAGCTTTGTACCATCTCCTGGGCCGTATAAGTGTTCGAAAACGATACTCAACAACTTATAACAGTTTGTATTAACGAGATCACTTCTGACTGTATCGAGTTTACATTCCTCGACCGCTTCAAGTTACAAGTACGTGGCCTGATATACTACTGCTCGTTCTGACGAAGCTCATGTCAGAACGTCCATCCAGATAGATGTACACTCAAATGGCCGGCTCTACCTGCTGGCAGAAGTACTCGGAGCGAAAGGACGGATTCATCTAACGGCGTTCCTTGTTTTTGATCAGACTGTCTTTTTACTTTACCAGACCTGCGAAGGCTACACAGAGTCGTCACGTGTGCACCAGTAATCGATCTGATACCCACAGTGTACCATCGCTCGATGAACTGGATATGTACGAGGCCCGGTTCCAGTTTTCATTTCCGTCGCGCAGTTGAACCATATCTGACAGCTCTTGAGCAGGCATACGCACGACTGCAGCGTGTCTCGAACTCACGACGTTCATGCATCACCCAGCTACGCCTGGCGAGTGGGCCTGCTGACTTTCATATCGAGGATTCAATACGGTGCACACGAGGTAATGGGGTACGTAGAATTCATATGTGAGGCCTCGAGTACGAGAGCTATCTGACACGCTTTCGATAGGTACTTCCAGATGGAAATGCGAGCTGTGCAGCAGCACGCCCAGGTCGTGATTCTTTCCAACGTCGCGCATCGGTCCTGAGAGACGAGGGCGTATGGTGTTGGCAAGAACGCGACTGTCTGAGCGTTGTAGAGAGCCTGTGTTTTGTGAGTGAATAGAAATGAGTCTACGAATCCCAAGGAGCGGCTGATATTATCCTTTCACAGGAGACGAGGGCGGCACGACCTGCCGATCATGAATTGGTTCTTCTCAGCTTCCGTACGTCCTCGTGGAAGCATTCCCTTGTCCACGTTCATAACTAAATACCAGCATACATATCATGAACCCATCGATAGCCAAAGCGCATTCCCACTCTTTCTTACTCCCTCGCTCTTCGTCTCCCTGCTCCGAGTTCTCAGCCGCTGCCAGCACTGTGATAGAGTCATGCCCCAAGATCCATCACATCACCATGAACTGTCTCCGCCCCTGCGTTCCGACTTGGGGGAAGTCGTTTCTGATGTGACGGATAGTGAGGTGAGCAATTAGTCAAGCGGCATACGACGCACGTACTGATGACGACTGATTGCTGGTACGACTAGGCCGAAAGCAGGATGCAAGACTTGTCACAACCGGATGAGGCGTTCTCGTATTCGACTTCAGAGTTAGTGGAGAAGGTGGAAGAAGCGCAGGAAAGTGAAGTGAGTACGCCATCAAGCAGAGTAGTTTGTTCCCACTAATGGGGCTTATTGCTTGTATCCGTAGGCTACGATGTTGCTCGCTGCCCGCATTCCCCCTGAGCTCTTTGAGAATATACTCTTCTACGTTAACGTAGATCGTGTCTTGCAACGCGATGTCATCATACGGAGCAGTGGTACAGATCTTACGCGGAACCGAGGAGAACGAAGCTCAGGCGATGTTTTGAATGTCCTGAAACGGTGTTCACTCGTCTGCCTCTTCTGGGCCAACAGGTGTCGGCAGCATATGTTCTCGGGAAGACTTCTGTGGATACAGTCTCACGAGGATGCCGAGATATTCAGACGATACATCGTCGCAGGGTGTCCGAGACTTACGCCCGTGCACCAGCTCATTAGATGGATAAATGTCACTCAGAACTACAGCGGAGAATCGACCTCTCAACCCCACAAGAGACAAACGTCTTTTCTCCATCTTCTCTATCTTACCAGCATCCAAGACAAGCTCGATACGCTCTTCATTACTGGCCCCGTTCCAGACGGATTTAACCGTGCGAAGCTCGACACACCCCACTGGGGTATACCGCCATTTATAGTCGTACCGAGCTCATTCCTTCACACTAAGATCGACCTCACAAATATCCATTTCCCCTCATCCTATCACTTTATCAAATATATCGGACACTTTTCTCATGCCACTTCCATATGGTTCTATAAGATAACATGGAACAGGCAGATGTCCCTATCATTACCGCACGCCTCAAGTACACTCACCTGTTGCCGCAGACCACGCTCTCTAACTATCAATGCCTGGGGAGGCTGCACCGACCCTGTCGACCTCGCTTTGACAGCTCTGATGTTGAACCCGAATTGCCCGTTGCACCGGCTCAGCGACGAGGAACGTGTGTGGATGATCAAATCCATGACGCTGCTGTGGGGCAATAAGCTAGATCCTGACGTGCTCATCGGTGAGCATCGCAATCAGTGACGCTATCCGCTTCCCATCGAGTGTACTGACGTCGAGCGCTCTTGCAGGATTCAACATCTCGGAGCAAGCGACAACCATGCGCGCGAGCGTGTTTCATTTTGTATTCGAAGAAGCGTCCGCCTCCACGGACCGGTCGACCTCCGCTCCGAGCGTGGTGGGTATGCACGCATACATTGAGGACTCTGACGACCTTCCCGCCAACTTCGATGCTCTGGTCAATCACGCCAGGACCCATCCCACCATCCGCGTCCTTGTCCTGCTGTTACACTCCTTCGACCTCCTGCAAGAGTCCCTGAAACCTTTCCTTGAAGTGCTTACACTGGCAACAGAAACTATCGAGCTTGTACTCGCGTACGAGAAGAAGGAGGAGCGTAAAGCGGTGGGTGTAGATCTAGTCACGCTGGAGCCCAGTGGTGCGTGATCTTTGGCGTCGTTCTCAATCCCGTGCTGACTTCGCTCTGCATCGATAACCTGAAGGTGTCATTTGGGCGGACGTTGTAAGGTACAGCGGTGCAAGCCGCGAAATCCTTCGACGGGAACTGAAGAAGAGACGTTGAGTTGGTGCACCCACCCAATGTATGCGGTTGTATCTCATGGACACATCTCATCCACACAATACGACCCTGCACCCAGCCCATCTACCTATCATTACTAGTATGCGCACCACCATCCATCCACTTTCACATGTGCATCTCAAGCCTCGCCATCGCCATTGCCGCCGCCGCCGAGTCACAATAAGTAGTACGAGCAGTACCACAAAACACTCGCATGTCCCAGGCATTGCTGCCGTTGCGACAGGGAGTAGCTTGCCCAGATACGTACACTGAAGTATTTGTTATCAATTCTCTATACATCACTTGTTTTCGACCCCTACACATTCTTATTTTAACTAAACGTGCATATTCTATATACCGTCGACGTAGACGCATGTATGACAGCCAATAGGCCCACGATGATGCTCAACACTGGTGGCTGCGTACATTGTAGCCGGACGTCGCACTCGAGAACCCCTCAGTTTTAGTGAATGTTACTTGAGGATATCGCCTCAGCAGCATCGTTCGTTAGAGAACAGACATGTATTGTGGAACGGCCTACGGTTAATGGTGGTCTCGACGGCCCTACCGACTGCTCGCAACCTATCCGCGCATTGAACTTGAATATACAAACCCAGCCGCTGATCTCGCGCCGTTAAACTGAGGTTGAAGCTAAACCCTCTCTGGTCCGTTACTCATTTCATTCCGCACGCCATGGTCCCCTGATCTAAGGCCGATATCATGCTACTGAGTTCGAGGAGGAAGCGATGGTAAGGCGGTACTTACCTGATCGTCTTGCGAACGACGACGCGCAGTGCATCGACGATCCACTTCGTCTCTCCGATCCCAGTTGTCGTGCGTCGATCCATGAGACGCACAGTATTTCTATCAATACGAGATGCTGTAACATCTTCCGCAAGATTGTGATCCGCAAGCCTAGGAAGTCGAGAGAGGGGTGCGTGGCTGAGTGATCTCGGTGCCATGGAAGACATACTCTGAGCTCAAGTACGTGCCTCGTCGTTGCCTCAAGCTGCCACTGTCGATAATGGAGCTTCTCATAGTAGAGCTCGAGCGCGTTGAGGGATTTCGATAGATGTGGCAGCGTTGGTACTCCCGATAAATCTTGCATGGCAGTGGATATGAGTGAGGGCGCAGATGTACACGTCTCGATCGAGAGGTGATCGAGAGACGATAGGCGGGCGATGGCAGCAACGGAGCTGAGGAAGTGACCCAGAGAGTTTGGGGGACGCGTGGCACGGCGAGACTTAAGCACGATGTGTGAAGGCGCCTATAAGACCCATGTGCAACGGCTTCGTGTATCTTGAGCGAGTTTCAAGCGTCGTAGAGAGTGCTGGGTAGACGCAGGTAGAGGGAGGTCACAGCAGCGTACCGTCTACACGAGGGTATATGGATAGATGATCCAGGGGAGGGCGATGCCGCGTAATTGGGGTAGATATAGTAAACGGTGACAGCAAGAGGGCTGATTTCACGTACTAGTGAAGCGATGAGATGTCGGTACGTATCTCGAGATTCAACGAGCTCACCGTCCGTCACTCCACAGAAACCACAATTCCGTTCGATGCCTTCTCTATGTCGTTAACTATTCTTCACTACAGCTACCCCGTCGACTCGAAGGGCCGTGCAGGGGATTCAGCATCAATTTCGGTGATCTACGGCGGCGGCGAAGGGCACTCGGAAAATAGCTTATGAATATCGACGCACCATGTAATGCCAACCCGATGACGGCCTTACCCTACTCGTGCTAGATCCATCCGTGCACCGTCACCACGAGATACTGCAGTGTTCTCTGCAGATGAACGATTGGTTGCTGATGGAGAGAATGGCGAGTGAAGGTCGAGTGCTGGGGTGAACGTTCTCGGTCAGCATGGATGTTCATGAATTATAAGCCTCACCTCCCAAAGCTCGAGGGCGCTCTCAGCCATGCCATCAGCATAGAGTCAGCTAGAGTAGGCTGTGCAAACGTGGCATATCAGAGGAAACGTCTAATGTTGCCAGCCTTGAGGCGAGATGCACGAGCAAAGCGACGTAGAGCTTTCCGATGGATCTTGGAGGGGGTTGGGGGTGCGTGGGTGCGCAGATGGCGCGATCGAGCCTGAGGGTGATCGGTGAACGATTACGTTGACAGATCTGGAGGCGAAGAGTCTCTGTACAAGTTGAATGAGGAACCGAGAAACCGGCATCTGGACCATTGATGGCAGCGGACGATGTCGTGAATCACAAGGCTCAAGGCAGGACCTTCGCGGGCGCGACGAGTCGACGAGCCGATGGACAAGCGATATGGGCGAACGTGGGGGCTGCAACGCGAGGGTGAAGAGAGAGGGTAGGTACGACAGTGAGAGATTATGTTGTGGGGAAGACGAGAGGCTCAAGGCGCAAACGTGGCCAAGGCAACAAGAGCGAAAGGATCCCAGTTGATAGGGCTACGTCCATGATAGGATTGAGGTAGCCCACCGTCGCTACGTAACCCACTGAGCTCGAATAGGACATGTCTTAAGAAGGAGAACAGACGTACCTTCTACGTAGTCCTGGTACTCAGCTGCTTTGTACCACCTCATCTCCTCTCACGACACATTCCATTCCTAGTCTTGCCGTCGTCAATACCCACCTCTATCAACATCGTACTCTCGCTCAATGAGAGCTGGCGATAACGTCGAGCCAGCGAATAATGCAGGTCGATCTTCCTAGATTAGTGTTTGAAGAAGACGTGTCTTGCGAATTCAGTACGGGGCCCACTGAACAATAAGTTGTTTACAGACAGAGAATACGCGCGCCACGCACCCCGCAACTTCCAAGCCAAACGACGCATCACTCAAGGGTTATCTGACCCTTTCTCGTCCTCGCCTGGACTCTGCTTCCTTCCATGTACTGTAGTGTCTTAGGCGGACCTTCATTCCATCCCTCCTCATCGTCCCCGTTGACGATCGTCGACGGGAACGATGAGGAAGGACGGAAAGATGTCAGCGGGCATGTCTTTTTCCTGCCTTCAGAGAGAGCGTGTACCGCGAGATCTTCAAGGTTGAAACGAATTGTTGCACGAAGATGGTCAATGTTGTTGCAGAAGATTCGAAGATGCATATGCTGGTGCCAGTGATCGTTGAGAGTGCTAATGATGCGTTAACAGACGAGCAAGCAGTTCACTGGCGCTTGTATTGCGGAGTCTGAACGCATATAACAAATGACTATTACTATGGTAAGCCAGAATCTTATCGCTCTTACCATGAGGCGCTTACTTCTCTATCGACTCTTTCCACTCACCGCCATCCACTCTCCCATTCCAAACGGATCATCCACTCGGTGTGCTGGCGATAAACATGATCAATAACACTGACAATTCCCTATATACGTGGTAAATGGCTGCCGAGCGAGCAATCAGAAGACGACGGACCACTTATGCTCGCCAGCTGTGAAGATCTACCGCGAGAACCGAGTCCTACGGGACGAGGAGGTAAACTGTGAGAGGGGATGGCATACACAGTTGCTTGTGTATATGTTTCTGCAGGTTTTATGTGCGTTATTTATTGAATTGTCTTGTTTCACGCGTGCTGAACACACAAGACATTGGTGAACATAGACATCTTTTGTAGCTCTACGCTTGGTCGATAAGCTCTCCCTAATACCGTCAAAATAGCAACTACACAAAGGAAATCTTGAACTCGTTGCGTTGGTACGTGATTGACGTATCCCTCTGCGTCGCCTCTATCACGTCCTTTTTGATCGTTCACTCCGACCTTTGGTTGGCGTGAATGCTCGGAAAGGACATCCAAGCAGTCAGACTACTTTTACAATGCCTTTGAATGGCTGAGCTGCTTATGGAAAGGCATTTGCATGAGCTGGTCGCACTTATAATTATCAAATCAGGCTCTAGATATCGCCTAGGACGGAAGGTGCGTATGCCAAAAGTCCATCTCTAGGTTATGACTAGCCACGTTAGGGTCGCAGCTAGAATACATGTTCGCTTAGGATACCTGAGCATAGTCACTACTGGAAGCCGTAAGCGTCCATCTCCCGCACAGCGGACTCTGGGGCGAAGCGTCGACACTGATGCACTGTAAGGTTCTCTAGATGATAGTGCCGTATGCTGAAGTGATACGCTCACACGAATATTCACCAATCACGACTCCGTTCTGCCACTGTGCGTTACCGCTCTGACCTTGTAGTGTTAACTCAAGCATATCTTGCTGCCCTTCTTCGCAGCACTTGATCCCGCGTAAAGTATGCACACAATGGAATACGGACCGTCGTGAAAATTCCAGAAGACACAACGCTCTGTCGGTTCATTTCGAATAGCGTGACGGATATATGAGTGACTCAAGCGATCTTGTCCTTCATTCATATTCACTTCCATTGAGCAGATCGTATTCAATTGATGGCCTAGACTCCAGCGTACGAATGCAATGGGCCCGGCGTCCTTGTATTGCATTGCATTGCGGTACTCGAGTACACCAGTCACTTGTACCCGGATTCCAGTTGTGTTGTTGTCACAGCCTGCGCAACGTTATGCAAGATTATGGTACGTCACGGTCCTGTTCATTTGAGTGTGCACTCCGAGTACGAGAGCTATTTGGCACATGTCTGATAACTGATTCGTACTTCCAGATCAAAATTGAGGCGATGGGGTGAAAATCCCGTACCCGCTTGCTCAGACGAGAGGCAAGTCCTCGAGTATTGCGCACGTAGTAAAGGAGTGTGAGTGTCGAATGTCGAAGAGAATCACATGATGCTGCGGTGGCCAAAGGACCTCACAGCTGTTAGTGAGCAAGAATGCGTGGAAACGCGCAGTGAGCGGTAGCTAACATTATCTCTTCTTAATCGACAACTGGGCGATCCAATCTTCCACCACTGCCGCTTGTAAACTTCCATAGGATCCGAGTGGAATCAGATCCTTTGCTGTGCCTTATATATCACGGTCGACCAACAGTTGTAGCACTCCGCATCATTGAGCTCACTCATTACACTCTCTGAAGTCATCGAATTTCCGAGTCCGCTCTCTAAGTATGTCCCGCCGCGACCGCACCCGTCGCCGTCAACGCGCCCGGCGTCGCCGGCAACGCCGGAAGATATCTGAAGCTAAGGATAGCGAGGTGAATACACAAATCAACCACCGTACATCGATTTGGCTGATCGTCTGGGTTTATTGCTGATATAATCAGGGCGAGAGTTCAACGGCCCAACTCAATAAATGGCTCTTAAACTCGGACTTGATCCTGCCTATGCGGGTCAGCGCTCCGCTGCCGACAGTGGGCCATCAACGTCAAGTGCGCATCTCTAATGTGACATTCAAGTTGACGGAAAGCGAAGTGAGTACGCAATCAAGTAGGATATATCGGTATTACTAATAACTCTGTAGAATGTGAGATCCCTCGCTGCTCGTGTCCCTCCAGAGCTCTTTGACAACATCCTATTCTATGTTAACGTCAATCGAGCTTCGCAGCGTGAGGAAATCTGGGGAGTATCATGGGATCAACCTGAAGAGGATACCTTTGCCGACCTGAAACGGTGCTCACTCGTCTGTCTCTTCTGGGCCAACAAGTGTCGGGAGTATATGTTCTCGGCAAAAACTCTGAAGATCAGTTCTTACAAGGATGCCGAAATATTCAGACAATATATCGTTCGAGGGTGTCCAAGACTTATGCCAGTGTACCAGCTCATCTGCTACATAGACATTACTCAACACTACAACGAACAAAGCTCGTTTCTTGATCTTCTTTATCTTCCCGTCATTCAAGATAAGCTCGAAAGGCTCACTATTCGTGGCCCCATCCCAGTGGACTTTAACCCTGCGAAGCTCAACACACCGCACTGGGGCATACCACCATCTGTAGTTGTACCCAGCTCATTCCTGCAACATGACATCTCCCTTACAGATGTTGATTTTCCCTCTTTCTATCACATTATCAGATACATCAAGTACTTTTCTTCTGCCACCTTTATCTTGTTCACGAAGATAACATGGGGCGGGCAGACGGCCCTATTACTACCGCATACCTCCAGTACAATTACCTGTCAACGTAGACCACGCTGGATGTCAATCGAGGTCAAGGGAAGCTGCACCGACTCTGGCCGCCTCGCTTTGACAGCGCTGATGTTGAACCCGAATTGCCCGATGCACCGACTCAGCGACGAGGACCGCGTGCGGATAATGAAGTTCATGACGTTGTTATGGGGCCACAAGAAAGATCCCCGGGTTAAAATCGGTAAGAATCAACAGTGACGCTATTCGCTTCCCACAATGACGTCGAGCGCTCTTGCAGAATTTGATGTCTCCGAGGAGCAAGAGGCAACCATGCAACTGGTTCCCTTCCAGTTCGTATTTGGAGAAGCACTATCTACGCACCGGTCTGCCTCTGCCCTGAGTGTGGTGGGCATGCACGCATACATCTACAAGTACGCCAACTTTCCCGCCAACTTTGATGCTCTGGTCAATCCCCTCAGGACTCATCCCACCATCCACGCCCTTGTCTTACTGTTTGACTCCCTCGACCGCCTACGAAAGTCCATGAAACCTTTCGCCCATTTGTTCAGCCCTTCAACTGGAGCGATTGATCTCGTTCTCTCATACAGTGAGGGAAAGAAGGAGGGTAGAGCAGTCGGCGTGGATCTGGTCACACTGGAGCCGAATGGTGCGTAGCCTGTGGCATCGCCCTCATTCCCGTGCTGATTTCTGTTTGTATCGGCAACTTGAAGGTCACATTTGGGCAGACCTTCCACACGAATATGGGTGGCGAAATAGCTTAGAGATCCTTAGACGGGAACTGAAGAAGAGGCGTTGAGTGGGTGTATCTGCTCGGTCTATGCAGTCGTATGTCATGGACACGTCTCATCCACTCAATACAGCTCTGCACTCAGCCCATCCACTTGCCGTTAGGCATATTATTGACCCACTTACACATGTGCAACTCAATCTTTAGATATCCTCATTGCCGGCATTGCGACAAGGGTAGCTTGGCGAAGCCAGATGCGTACGCTGAAATGTTTTACTCGATTCTCCGTACATCACTCGTTTTGACTCTCATATATACCGTCTCATTCTATCGTCGCTAAATTTGCTACATATTGCTTATGTATACCGTTGAAGTACTCAGATTCGACGACTCAGAGGCTCACTATAGATGAACGCGGAAGCTGCGTACCAGTCATCGCATTCCGACAGACGTCGAGCCCGAGGACAAATACAGTTTAAGTGAACGCTACTCGACGATATCCCTTCAGGATCGTCGTGCGTCACAGGACTTGGACGAACGTACGAATGTTGCGAAGCGATGCACGATAAACCCCATTATGTCGCTAACCGGGACGGCCCTAAAGACGACTGCGGCGCACAGCCTGCCCATATATTGCGCGTACGAATGCATTGCGGATCTCGCGCTGCCCTGTTTACGCTCAGCCCTCTCCCGCGTATTACCAAGTTCTTCCATCAGCCCAGCTTCCTTCTTCTAAGATGTGTAGGTGTAAGTAGACGTGAGGACGAGGCACATGGAGTACTAGTAGCCGTGCCTGGTTTGTTAACGACTACGCGCAGGGCATCTATGTCTTTTTACGTCGTTCTAATCCCAGTAAGATAATTTCGTTCCTGTGAGATGTCGCACCACTCATCGCAAGGTTCAGCTTCGCGAGCTTGGGGAGTCGAGAAATCCAAGCGTGGCCGACTCGTCTAAATGACGTGGAAGATCAAGTCATACCTCCTCCGAGTACACACGTACAACGACAGTTACGACTGGAATGTGTACGTCAAGGCCATTCTTTGTCGTCAGCTCGAGCTCCTCTCATTGGTGGTAAGGCTAAGCTGAGTGGGAGTTTCAGGAACGGGAGAGGTCGGACGTCAGCGGTTTCGAGTTCGATCGATCAACGTAGCAACGATGGATCTTAACAGTGGATGTCGGTGAGGGCACAGGTGTCAAAATCAAGGGGCGATCGAGATGATCAGTAGACGACGGCAGCGGAGAGACCTAGAGAGCTCCTGGTACGCGGAGCACGGCGCGACTTTAGTACCATGGACGAGGGTATTGTGAATTGCACGAGCCATGTGCGAAGTCGTCGTGTGTATTGTCAGAGACGTGTTATATATCAGGCCATAGAGGTAGAGGGCTCAATACAGAGCGGGATGCAGGAGAAGCCGACAACACTAACCTCGGCGTAGTCGTGTTTTGATTTCCTCATAAGGCAATTCTGCAGGCGCCGGTAGTCCGCGTGCTTGAAGCCGTCCAGTAGTCGATAACAACGCTCCAATTTGCATCGAAAAAAATCTGTATACATCCATAATATCATCTTGCAGACAACTGGGACCTGGAGAAGTAGTGGTGCATGCGGACAGAATCAGGATCGAGGTTCAAGTGGCAATGATGGCGAGAGGGGGGGTCAATGAAAATCCTGAAGTCGTCCTTAGTCACTGACACTACTAAACCCACTGCATTGGATAGAACGAACGTACCACGGTACCTCTGTCATATCCTCCGTGCTAAGCTGCGTTCGCCATCCACATCTCCGCGATAGCCTGGCCTTATGAGCCCAACCACCGTCTACTCCACCAGAACCAGACTTCAGTACCTCGCGATCAGCTTCTCCATGAGGACACTCACGTACGAGCTATAGACTGGCACGAGTCGATCACGTCGCCGATCCAAACGAGGCGAACAGCCCGAATAATCTCCCCAAAGGGCTCTAGAAGCTTGATGGTTTGATACCTTGCGCGTGTGCCGGCTGACTGGGGATTCAAACGTTCGCTAATGCCCAATCCAGGAGCTGACGTGCGCCATCCTTGGGAGCTACGAGGACCACGGTGAGTTGGTTGTTCTCAGGTAGAACGCAACGCACGCACCGTTCACAACCTCATATATCCCTGCGCACCCCTTGCAAAGTGATCATTTCATCTCTCCTCATCGTCCACGCCGGCTCTCATCGACAGAAACAATCAGGAGGGATCGAAAGAAGCTGGCAGGCCTGTATTGTTCTTCGCCTCCAAGAGCGCGCGCGTGACCGAATCTTGGCAATCAAGGGTTGTGTGAGTGCCTGAGAAATGTCACGGATGGAGTGACTGAGAGTGAGAGGACTTCGATGGTGGTGGTCGTTGTAGAAGTGGCGTGAATGTACAAGTAAGTAATGCACTGGCGCTCGACTCGCGGAGTCTGAAACCAATATTACCACAGTAAGTATAGGTTTAATTGATGAGACGCTGATGGCTCTTACGACTCTCCCTTCCTCTCGTTCTGGCCTCTCCCCCAACTCTCTCCTAATGCAATCATCACTCTATCAAGACTGCTCTCTTTGTGAGCATTGGCATGTATAACCTTTCTTTGGACGTCGGGACGACCCTTTCTGTACGATGTTGTGAGGATAAGTATCAAGGCACGAAGGCGAAGGCCTTCTTGCGGCAAGAAACATCACGAACTGAAGAGGGAGGTTATGAATGGGATCCTGAGACGGAGGATGGTCCGGAATACGAAGATGCGTAGACTGTTTCTATGTCACAGATAATGGCTCACTTTGGTGTTTCTTCAAGTCAACAACGCTGTTCGTACCGGCCTGGTCCAGACGAACTTCACGATGCAGCACCAATCTATACACCTTTGCCATACTCGACCCTCCATGGCTGCCTCATCAACTCATTACGGGCACCTGGACTCCAACAGTGTCCCTGCCTGTCACCGATCGCCCCCTTTCCGATCGTTCATTCCAACTAGTGGTCGGTATGAGCGTTCAGAAAGGACGTTCGTTGATTTACTGTCAGCCCTAGAACTACTCAGTCAGTTCCATCAGAGTTCACGTCTAGGCACGAGGAGGTGGGCAGGATCAAGGTGACGTAGCTCATTATAGGTACATTTGCGGCGAAACTTTGGCCGTCCATGCGCACACTGGTCCCGACAATTGCTCCGTCGCTCACCGACTGTACAGCTTTAGGCCTTCATCACCACTCTACGCCTCTGCACCTAACTCTTTGCGTGGACTCAAGTATCCCTTGTCATTCTTCCCATGTATCCATCAATCGGCAGATACTTCTGACTCGAATACCCGCACAAGGGGACCGCACCGTCGATGCTTGTCACGTCGTAAGGCGCACATTGTCTGGCAGGTACGTGATATCTACTGCAAACACCTTACCAGCTGTACGAGATCATCTTAATGTTTCGTCTGATAGATACCTCTAAGTCTAAGATTATAGCGCAGATTACACAAGCCTTATAGCCCTCGCAGATAGGCGTACTACGCGGCGCGAGCGCAATATCAATGTGTCCTGGGATCTCAATCGAACCATCTATGGATTGCTGTACACCACTGCCCCAACTTGAATTCGGTTGGCCTCCTAACTTCCATATCATGATATTCAGTCATTCAAGGCGGTGCGTTGAATCTATTGTAGTGCTCCCAAGTACGAGGGCTACCTGACATGCCGTTGATTGACACTTCCAGATGGACAATCGAGCGGTGATGCTGCACGCTCGCCTTCCTTGGATTCAGAATACACACACATAGGAGTAGATCTCCATTGGGAGCACAGCGCGTTCGCAGGAAAGGGATCAGCATAGCCTCAAGTCATCAGGACTTGTGGTGAATATGAGGCTCTGCAGGACTCATAAAGCGGCTAATGCGGCAATGTTGCCCTAGGTATCGGAGGCTCTGAGGCTATACATGCCTTTGTGCCTCTCGGACGTCCTATGAAGATGGCCTCGTGGATTGACTTCCTTTCGCACGTTCATATCCGCTATCAGCAGTGAGTCGAATTATATATACCACATTGTTAGATGGCCCGTCACTGCAGCTCTCCTCCCCCGCCTTCCCCTCACGACTCGTACACTAGGTTCCCCTTTACGCCGTCTATTCTACGGCAAGTGGAAGGCCGTACACAGTCAAACAACTGTCTTCCACGAATGCCATGGACCAGCAATACGAGCCGCAATATCAGTCGGACGAGCTGCCCTTTTGGCCTATATATGGGACAGAATTGGTATTTGAGTGGACGGTGTCCGAAGTGAGTATAGCATAAATTATGTGTATGCGTCGGGCTCATATTTCCTGTTATTCCCGACATGTTTAGGCGTTGGCGTCGCTTGCCGCACGCATTCCTCCCGAGCTCTTCGACGACATTCTCTTCTACGTTAACGTAGATCGTGTCTCACAACGTCAAGAGTATCTCCGGGACGACGGCAGAAATCTTGCACGGAATCAAGGAGAACCAAGCCCAGAGGACGTCTTGACGGACCTCAAACAGTGCTCGCTCGTCTGCCTCTTCTGGGCCAACAGGTGTCGGGAGCATACGTTCTCTGGTAGGACTCTGGAGATCAATTGTTACGAGGACGCGGAGATATTCCGACGATATGTCGTTGGAGGGTGTCCGAGACTTACGCTGGTGCACCAGCTTATCAGCACCATAGAAGTTACTCAAAACTACAACGGACAAAGCTCTTTTCTCCATCTTCTCTACCTTCCTGTTATCGGGGCCAAGCTTAGAGGCCTTTCTATTGAGGGCCCCGTCCCAGACGGCTTTAACCATGCGAAGCTCGACACGCCCCACTGGTGGATACCGCCACATATTGTTGTACCGAACTCATGCCTGCCAAATGATATCCATCTTACAGATGTCCATTTTCCCTCTTTCGATCATGTTGCAAAATACATCAGGCACTTTACTTGCGCTACCTATCTCGATTTCAGAAGAATAACGTGGGATGGGCAGACTCCTGCGTACTTATTGCCACATGCCTCCAGTACAATCTCCTGTCAACGCAGACCACGCTCTCTGCGCATTTGGACCAGGGGAGGCTGCACCGACGCTGTCCACCTCGTATTGACAGCGCTGATGCTGAACCCGAACTGCCCGTTGCACCGGCTCAGCGACGAGGAGCGTGTGTGGATGATCGGGCTCATGACGCTGCTGTGGGGCGACAAGAAAGATCCCTACGTGTGGATCGGTGAGTATCGCAATCAGTGACGCTATTCGCTTCCCATCGAGCATACTGACGTTGAGCGCTCTTTCAGGATTCGACATCTCCGAGCAAGCGACAACCATGAACCTGTATCCCTTCCATTTTGTATTCGAAGAAGCCCCAGCCACGGACAGGCCGGACTCCGTCCTGAGCGTGGTGGGCATACATGCATACATCTACCACTTGAGAGAGCTTCCTGCCAGCTTCGATGCTCTGGTCAACCACGCCAGGACTCGGCCCACCATCCACGCCCTTGTCTTATTTTTTTGACTCCTTCGACTACCTGCAAGAGTCCATCAAACCTTTCGTTGAAGTGCTTGCCCTGGCAACCGGAACGATCGAGCTGGTGCTCGCGTATGAAGAGAAGGAGCGTAAAGCAGTCGGAGTAGATCTGGCCACACTGGAGCCTAACGGTGCGTCGCTTGTTGCATCGCTCATACACTCTCAGTGCTAATTCCAGTCGGGCAGATTGCCTCTGGGCAGACCTTCGAGGTCGGTATGGCGAAGATAAAAGCTTGGATATTCTGCAACGGCAGCTCAAGAAGAAGAGATGGATGAGTCTACACTGAACACATGTGCGTCTCTATCTCAATCAGCCATCATCGCCAACATACAGTTAACAGTTATACCCCCTCACACGGCATGCAACATCTATCGTAAATCGGGTCACTTCAGCTAGTCGCTACGCACTACGGCCACACCGTCGATCTGCAGCTGAGTGCCTACATTTTGAACACGCTATGTATCACTGTTGCGGGCCACACGAGAAAAACCAAGTACTTACATCCTGAGCTGTTTCATTGCACGACTGCGCCCTCCGACATCATGAACGATATTGTTTCAATACTATATAGGTAGCAGACACATGTACACTCATCGAAAATCTGACCATACTCTTCGCAATGGAATTTACAACCCCCTGTACGCCCCCTCCCGTCCGACGAAGCTTCCTCCAGCCGAACGAGTACGTTCGCTACCTGACTCCAAATCAACTTGTCCTTCGATTGATAACGGCACGACAAAGGTGTATCACGCTTGTGTTCACGTGGCGACGCATCCTTATCGTAGTCCGAACCTGGCTTCAACTTGTCGGGTGGGTCTCAAATACATTCAGAGGATATCAGTATCTCTGCATGAGGACGGTGGAATAGGCTCACAGTCTCATATCAAATAAGTACGGTATTCGTACACGGTGTGACGATGTGTGTTCATGGCTCGGCAAGCATATACTAGTATATACAGTGTTCATGCAATCTTCTTGTTTGTTTCGCTGTCAACCAAGTGTCGCTGTCTGTCAGAAGACGAACGAGACGGACAAGACGCACAACTCACCTATAGCTATCGTAGCAATGCCAATGGTCTAATCTCACACCCACGAACACATTATCTCAGAAGGCCGTGCATAGATTCCGAGTCGATCTTAACCTACACCGGTAAATTCGATACGTCCATGATGATATTACGAATGTCAATACATTACGCACCACTGTATTAGTGACCCGTTGCTGGATTCCTGCTGAATCCGGTTTTAAAACATAGCGTTGGCCGGGGCCATTGCGAGGCTCAAGCGACCGGCGGATCGTTCTCGAAAGGCTTGAGCGTGCAATGGGGGATTGACAGGCAGAACTAGCTACTTGGCTAGGCTGTCTCAGTTAGCATTATTGACATAATTACGAGCGTACATACCACGATGCGTACCTGCTTGCGATCATCAAACCGGTAGGCCATCTGAGCGCAGTATCCAAGGATTATGTGAATTCTAGTTGAGAGATGCACGGGAATGGCGACAAGAGTTTCCCGATTGATCTTGGAGGGGTGTGAGGGGTCCATGAGGGCGTAGGTGGCGCGATCGAGGTGATCGAGAGGTGATCGGTGGGCGATCACGGCGATGGAGCGAAGAGGGTTGCACAATCGAGTAAAAGACAGTCGAGACCAGGGGTTAAGAGCGTATGCGTGAGAGGTTCGGAGTTGCGCATAATGAATGAGAACATCGACACCACATACCGCAAATCCCGAGTCGACAGCTCCGTGGGTGCTCCCAGTCGACAAGTCAAGGGTAAGGTGATACGGGTAAGAGAGGAGGATGGAAGACTAAGATGAATGGAGATGGGGGCAGTGCGATGGAAAGAGACTATTTTGTGGTGAATACGAGAGGTCCAAGGCGCAGTGTTGACGGGAGCGTAGCCAAGACGGCAAGAAGGGAGAAGATGCCACTGGACGGAAGAGGTGAGTGAATGAGAGGTTTCAGATGGGTAATCGTCGCTGTGAAATCCACTTAACGTTGAAACCTGCCATCGAGGCGATTCGACGTACTTGCGAGATATCCTTCGTGCTTGGCTGCTTGTACGACTATCTCATCCTCGACACGTCCCCATTCATGAGCCTACCGACGCTGCAGTTCACTAGAGTAGGCCCCACTGACACCCATTTCTGCAGGACATCACTAACCGCCGATAGATTGCCGGGGATAGGATCTGAGCAAACCGATGAAGACGGCGAGTAGCGGTGTAGTCACTTCAGATGGTTCTTCGACCTGAGCTATGTCGCGTGTCTCAGCGTGTTAAATGCCGGCCAGGTCAGCACAACGCACTGAGGTAATGTATCTTTATACGCTACGAGAGTGCCAATAAGCCACAGACGTATGCAGAGTAACGATATACCCACCTGTTCGTACTCCTAAGTATATTACCGCCTTCCGATCCATCGTCGCGCCTCATCAACGGGCCAGCTTCGACCCTAGGTACCACGAAATCTCATGCGTAGATGTCTTAGTCCCAAATTCGAAATCTATTACTCCTCGTTGTTCACGTTGACGGCCATCAACGTGAGCGATGAGGAGGGAGCGAGTTTTGATGCCGGACGCGTCGGGATTACACGACCAGGTCTTGGATTACAGTTATATATGGTGCTTGTAAAGATGCGGAAGGGGGAAGCTGAGAGCTACGAGGTGTTGACTGTCGTGGTCGTCGTACTGGAAAGCAAAGGTCGTTCAGTCGACGCCTCGGTAAGTAATTCATAATGGCCCCCTCTACGGAGTCTGACAGCCGGATTCAAAACCATAAGCCCGTAAAGAAAAATTGCAGAGGCTCGGTTCGAGCTGATCACAGGCGGAGGTGGGCGGGACGAAGGAATCGTGATGGCCGCCTCGTTCCTATTCGCTAGGGTGGGAGAGAAGAGAGTCGGATGCGTGTTTCAGCGAAGTCCGACTGTGTGTATGTTTGGCGAAGGGGGCCTATCGTTTTGAATGTGGCTGGAATAAATGTAAGTAGATATATATTCCCACAATAAGCTCCCATCTTATCCTTCTAACTTATTTATCAGGCGCTTATTTGTTGTCTACTCTTTACTTTCGTCTATCGATCGCCGGTTGGTCGTTCCCTCTTACACTTTACGCTCATTCTCTACTCAATCCTAGCTACAAACATGACCACTGACACTGAGGAATATAAATCAACCTACGCAGTGTCCACCGAGCGAGCAGGCAGAACTTCGCAGAAGACAACGCATAAGCTGTGAAGATTCACTGTGAAGATACACGTTCGATTCAGCGAGGCACGACGATGGCCGCTGTAGTATGTGAATGAGGATGCAGGCTATGTCTCAAATGTAGTCCTGCTCTGAAGCTGGCTCCCTGAGATTTGCCGTGGTACGTCATGCATTGACTCAATTCTCGATTGCTGGCTTATGGCACATTGGTGGACGTACGCGTAGAAACCATTTGCGACTCGACTCAGTTGCAACCCGCTCCCATTGTTCAACATTCTCGAAGCCCTCGTTAGGATATTCCCTCAAAGCATCACTCTGTGTAGCCTACATCATGTCCTTTCCGATCGTTTACTTCGACCGTTTGGTTGGCGTGAGTTCTCGGAGAGAGCGTGCGTAAGGTTACTATCTGGTGAAAGCGTAGGGTGTGCAGACGTTCTGGACGGAACTCGGAGCTGTCTATACTTGTGCGTTCGACCACGGGGTGCGATTATCTCTGAGGGTGGCTTTGTATCCTGGAGGCGTACGCTAAAAGCATTGTGTTTGAGTGTTAAACACCTTCACTAGTTTCCTTTTGCCCACTGATCGTCTTCTAGTGTCAGCTCCCCTCGGCACTCACCAATCGCATCCATCGATACTGATTTGCGTAGCTACTCTAGCTACACGCTCGGCCCATGGTACCTAATCAAGCATATTCATCCGTAGCTCCACCGAAACCCTTGCTTCACAACCTGTTACGAGCGAACACGTATTTGATGGACCACCGACACGTATCCCGTCCTCCGCGAATCGGTGAGCCCTTTCCGATTAGCTCAGCAGATATGGGACGGCATCTCAGCCTCATCGATAGCCACCCTCTTCACGCAGTTCAAACAAACTGACGACTCCTAGAACAGGCATATACATACACGCGCGCAGCGTGTTCTCAAGTTACAAAGTTCTTACATCGCAATGCGATTGCGGTACTCGGCTACGCCAAGCATGCGACCCTCCTGACTTCATATCACGGCGTCGATAACGCCTGGGGGCAGTGGTCGCTGGAATGCGGTACGTTCAATTCATTTGAGTGTCCCGAGTACGAGAGCTGGTTGACATGCTGCTGATTGGCACTTCCAGATGGAAATCGAAGTGGCGCTGGATGTAGTTGGGCTGTTGCGTCTCGACTCTACTCCACGCGCCCCGTCGAGTGTCGTTGCGGTCTGCATTGGAGACGAGGACGGATACAGTACTGGATGTTGCGTTCGGATTCACGCGTGAGTACATAGGATCATTTTGAGTACTCGAGAAACGGCTCACTCTATTTCGTTCCAGGACCAGGTAGTACACGTGCCGCACACGTGGAGACATTCATAGTCTCCATTCCCACGTAACGTCGTGGAAGCGGTGCATGCTTCGTGGTCATGTCCTCACTCGCCGGGATGGTCATATAACACGATCCTAGTGGCATCCGTGACACCTCCATCCCTCGTTCCTCCCTGCTCTTTCTCCTCCCCACTAGACGTACACGTTTCTACCTCTCAGTCGTTCCACCAGTCTGTCGCACACAAGGAAGACCACTGGTGTATCTAGCTACTTCCAGGATGGACTTATCCTTCGATTCCGTGGATTCGGTATACGAGTCGTTCGACTGGACATACGATCTTACAAATTTACAATACGAGCCGACGACCCGGGAGAGCGATTTCACCGACTATGACCCATACGTATCGACCGAAAACGTATGTGCACAGACGGAGACCTTCGATCCCGTGGATTGGGTATACCAGTCGGTTCAACCGACGTACGGTCTTACCGGCTTGCAATGCGAGCCGACGAGCTTCTCATATACGCCAACGAATTGGGAGTACTACCTGAAGGACTATGACCCAGGCACTCCCACTGAGGAACCGTTCGAACAGACGGAGGGCAAGGTACGCACAACAGATACAGCATCTATGCGCGGGATTGAAACTATTGTTCTCCATATAAATAGGCATGGAGATTGCTTGCTGCTCGCATTCCCCAGGAGCTCTTCGATGACATTCTCTTCTACGTTAACGTAGATCGTGTCTCACAACGTCGAGAGTATCTCCGGGACAACGGCAATGATCTTACTCGGAATCGAGGAGAACCAAGCCCAGAGGACGTCTTGACGGACCTCAAACAGTGCTCACTTGTCTGCCTCTTCTGGGCCAACAAGTGTCGGGAGCATATGTTCTCAGAACGAACTCTGGAGATCCATTCTTACGAGGACGCGGAGATATTCCGACGATATGTCGTTGGAGGGTGTCCAAGGCTTACGCCCGTGCACCAGCTCATTAAACGGATAGGTGTCATTCAGAACTACAGCGGAGAATTGACCTCTCAACCCCACAAGAGACAAACATCTTTTCTCCATCTTCTCTATCTTCCCGTCATTCAAGACAAGTTTGAACAGCTCTTCATTAGCGGCCCCGTCCCAGACGGCTTCAACCGTGCGAAGCTCGACACACCCCACTGGGGCATACCACCGTGTATTGTCGTACCGAGCACATTCCTGCAGAACAATATGATTGTCAAAGATGTTCATTTGCGTTCCTTCTATCATATTATCAAATACATCCGACACTTTGCTTGCGCTACCTATATCAGCTTCGATAGGATAATATGGGATGGCGAAACTCCTACGTACTTATTGCCACATGCCTCCAGTACAATCGCCTGTCACCGCAGACCGCGCTCTCTGGAGATTAGGGCCAATAGAGACTGCACCGACGCTGTCCACCTCGCTTTGACAGCCGTGATGATGAACCCGAACTGCCCGCTGCACCGGCTCGGCGACGAGGAACGAGTGTGGATGATCAAATCCATGACGCTGCTGTGGGGCGACAAGAAAGATCCTGATGTGTGGATCGGTGAGCATCCCAATTAGTGACGCTGTTCGCTTCCCATCGAGCGTACTGACGTCTAGCGCTCTTGTAGGATTCGACGTATCGGAGCAGGCGACAACCATGCACCTAACGCCCTTCCGTTTTGTATTCGAAGAAGCCCCAGCCACGGACAGGCCGGACTCCGTCCTGAGCGTGGTGGGCATGTGCGCATACATCCATAGCCTTCCTGTCAACTTGGATGCTCTCGTCAATCACGCCAGAACCCATCCCACCATCCGCTCCCTTGTCTTGCTGTTTGACTCCTTCGACCTCCTGCGACAGTCACTGAACCCTCTCGTTGAAGTGCTTACCCTCGCAAGCGAAACTATCGATCTTGTACTCGCGTACGAGAAGGTGGAGGAGTATAAAGCGGTGGGTGTAGATCTAGTCCGCTGGAGCCAAACGGTGCGTTGTTTGTTCCATTGTTCCCACTCCCGCAGTACTAATATCCAGCTGGCAGGTCGTGTCGATACTTGGGATGAAGAGCGGTCTGAGGATTATTGGCCCCGAGACATGTGCTTGCAAATGTTTCAGCGGCAGCTCAAGAAGAAAAAATGGATGAGTGTGCACTGACGGCGTGTACACCTGCATCGCAGCCAGACATCCCAACGAGCGTGCGGTGAACGGTCAACTTGAAATCCCTCACACAGCATGCACCGTCCATCTCCTAGGATAATCGAGTAACGTCGGCTAGTCGCTACACACTGCAGCCACACCTTCGATTCGCAGCTGTGTAACTAGATTTTGGACTCACTATGTACCATTGTTACGGGCGACTCGGACACATGAAGCAAGACCAAGTACTCCCCGAGCTGTTTTATATGACATTTTCCGACATCATACACGATATCATTGCAATGCTAGTACCACGTAGGTTACGAGACAAAAGCATATGTACATTCAATAAAAGACTAAATAAGTGTACTCGTTTGCACTGATGGGATGCAAATTCCCTTGTCCGCTCTTCCCCCTACAACAAAAGTTCCTCTAGCCAAACGAGTACGTTCCCTCATTCCAAATCGCCAACTCATAACTGCACAACAACCCCGACTGCCAGAGTATCAGCGTTGTATTTCCGTGGCGGAACATCACCATCGTAATCCGAGAGCATCTTGGAGGTGTGGACGTCGGGTCTCAGGTGTCATCCGAAAACGTACATCAAAGCTTCGGGCTGAGATGTAGCGACGGTCAGATAGACCCATACTCTCCACCCTGAGCAAGCCCGAGAAACTCGTTCAGGGTGTGACTAGGCTTTTAGGTTCGGTGAGCATATGTCAGAGTATAACACTCACGAACTTTGCTTGTTTGTTCGCCGTCGACCTGAGTAGTGCTGTCTGTCAGAAGGCGTACGAATGCACGACAACACGCACGACTCACCCATCGTAGCAATGCCAATGGTATAATCTCACACCTACGAACGCGTCATCTCCGAAGGTCATGCATAGACCCTGAGTCGGTCTCGACCTACAAGGTTAATTCGATACGTCCATGATGATCTTAAGCTGGGAGCGTCGACGTACCATGCGTCACTATATCAGTGATCTGTCACCCTAAGTACTCGTATTGACTTGTTCCGTAAAATACAGTGTATTACCGCTAGTACGTGGCTCGAGCAGCCGCAGCTTCTCGAAAGGCTTACCCACGCAGTGGTAGATTCAGTTACTTGGCTAGGCTGTCTCGGTCAGTATGATCAAAAGAACCACGAGCGCGCACACCATAATGCGTACCTGCTTGCAGTCTCCAAACACATTGGCCATTGGAGCACAGCGTATCCAGGGGAGTAGCAATAAGGCTTGGGACCAGATCAACGAGCGTGGCGAGGCAGAGTTTCCCGATTGATCTTGAAGGAGGGTGGGTGTAGGTGGTGCGATCGAGAGGCGATCGACGGGTGATCGTAGGACGATCGCGGTGATGGAGACGAAGGGGGACGTAGAGTCGGATGAGACAGAGCGTGTGCGTGAGAGGTTGGGAGTTGCGCATACAACACGGACCAGGGCGTAGTGGTGGTCTGATTGACTCATAAGGCAGTATTGCAGGCGCCGGGGGCACGCGTGTTTGAAGGCATCGAGTAATCGTTAACAACACTTCAATATGCGTCTAGGGAAAGTCTATATGCATGCATAATAGTACCTTTCATACAACTTGGACTGGGAGAAGTAAATGCGAATGCGGACAGGATCAGGACCGAGGACTGACCCGTTATAATGGCAGAGAGTGTGATTGATATCGTAGTAGTCGTCCGGAGAGATTGTCCGTGCGTTGGCGGAGGCTAGTGGGTAGACTCTGAGATAAATATTACGATGGATCAAATGATCTGCCGGATAGTGTTGAGGAGCAGGAGGATGGTGTCGAATACTCATGTTCCAAGGAGGGTCCTGATGTGCTAGGTAGATGATAGCATGAACAAGCTCGAGAAGAAGAGGGACGGCATGACCACGTGTAATGGATCCGTCATACATGGGACGGGGTTGCCGGCTGCATTCGTAGCAACTGCTTTCAGTTACTTGCCGGAATGCAGACTTGATTCATAGACCGGCGAATTGAAGGAGCAGTAGGTCACTGGAGAGGAAGAAAGTCTTGAACGAGCATGCGAGATAGATGGATGGGCCACGGAGGCAATGGAGGGAGATGGTTCCCTCGATCTTGGTACCGAGCAGAGTACAGCACCCATGTAGCGAAGACTAACCAAGGATGGGAGGTTCTAAGGCCATGATGACGAAGGGTTTCGGATCGGTTGAGGATGAGTGATGATGGCCGTCGGTCATGAGTTGAACTTCCCAGCAGTACCTCATGAGGTTCAAGAGATCTCCTTCGGGTGAAAACTCGTAAGCGTGGAAAACATGAGACTTGCGCATACCTTCCATACACATCCTCACCCCTTTCCTCGATCTCGACCCCTCCGTCTCCACCTCTCATTCTAGTCTGCCTTCGTAAATGCTGACGTCGACACTCGATGCTTTATCGGCTTCTCGGTTGGCAAGTTGGCATTGGCGTCCCAGGCGCCACGAATAAGTCTAGATGACGTGTCGACGACGGGAAAGGGGAATTTGATCATCGGGAAGTATGGACTGTACAGGTCGAGAAGTGTGACGAGACTGGTATTGCGAGGTAATTTTAGGATCAATTCTGTGCGGGATACGTCGAAAGTGAGCCTGTAATGGAGTATACACTGCTATCTTGACCTGACTCAACAACGCGTCTAGGAGAAACAGAACAGACGACGCACCTGTATAACGACCTCCCAACTTATCCACGCGACCCAGACCACTATAAGTATCCGTTGCGCCGTCCCTCTACGTATACTGTAGGTCATGGAGCATAGGTACGATAGGACTGCATCCCTCGTCGTCACCCACATCGACGATCGTCGATACGGATGGCGACGAGGGCAGCAGCCCATGTCGTCAAAATCGTCGTTTAGCGTGGGCTTCGGTCTAAGAGCTTGGATGAAAGCCTGATCCTCTTCTCTCCTGCGTGTAATTTCTAGCTCTTGTGGGAGACCGAGATCAAGCAGCGGTGGGTTGGCCATGGAAGGTGGTCGTCGAGAATGAGGTCGGGCAATTGCTACTGCGCGCTTAGTATGTGTAACAAATATATATTCCCACGGTAAGCACAAGTCTTATTGATCGGGCGTTTAATGCTTATCACCCTACCTTCATCTCGTTCTGGCCACTCTCCGCACACAATCGTCTCTCTATGCTCGTCATGCTCTCTGTCAGCACGCGTAACACTCTTGGAAATCGAAATGACTCCTGCCATACCATAGTAGAAGGGATCAAAATCCGAAAAGCAAAGGTCGTCGGCGATCTTGTAAGGGCGTAAGTATCACGTCGGAACCGTCGGTCGAGGCTATGGTGAGATCCTGGACGGGAGGTATCGTTAGACGGGAGTTGGTGGTTTCTGAACTCGAAGGTGCGTAGGCTGTCCATTTGTCACGTAATCTCTTCCAGTTGGCGACCTCTTAACAAGACTATCGCGACGCGGCACCGACACCATCGCTGCTTTTTTACCATTATCAACTATCTGAGGCTGGACCGTTGAGGTGTTCCCGGAACTCGGATTGCAGTTTTATCTCTTCCCACTGCCAGTCATCCTTTCCGATCGTTCATCCCGACAACTGGCAGTCGTCGGTACGAGCGTTCGGAAAGGTCGTTTGGCGATGCTCTGTCCTCTCTCGATGCACACATAATCGCACGAATGGCAAAATACGAGTATTCATTCAGATAAATGAAGCCGGGCAAGATCGAGGTGGCGTGGCTGATTACAGGTGCGTTCTCTACGAAATTCTGGCTGGCTGTGACGACTGATCTTCGCTAGATTGCAGGAGGAGGAAACTCGATGGTCCAGATGAACCTTAATGCTCTTGTGCTATAGCAGCGATACTCACGCAACATGTTCACTACTAGAACAACGGCTCTTCACTGCCAACGATAAATCCGGACTTGTTTGGTACTATGCCTGTTCGAGCTCTTCACGGTATGAGCACCTCCACCCCGCACGCACACACCCGCCCCCGATGTTTACTGTGTCCTTGTCCGCGGACATTCTTCCGGCTCCTGGTCTGAATAAGCGTTCGAGAACGACACTCAACAGCTTCGAATGGTCTATATCAGCGGCATCACGTTCGACTGTATCGAATTTATGATCCTTGACCTCTTATAAGTACGTGGCCTGATATACTGCGCATTCTCGACGAAGCTCACGTCAAAATGTTCGACCAGATAGATATACATTCAAATCGCCGGCACTACCTGCTGACAGAAGCACGCAGGAGCGAAATGACGGATAAATCCAACTTTCAAGTTGTTTTCATCCGTTTGCCAGAATACCTTTTGTTTTGCTTTTTCAAACCCGCGAAGGATAAACAGAGTCGTTGTACGGGTAGCAGTAATCGATCTGATGCCCACAGTGTACCGTCGCTCAATGGCTGCGATGAACTGGATAGGTACGAGGTCGTTCCATCTCTCATTTCGTTTTCATTTCCGTCGCGCAGTAAAACCGTAACTGACAGCTTTTGAGCAGGCATACGTGCGACTGCAGCGTGTCTCGAACTCACGATGTTCATGCATTACACAGCTACGCCTGGCGAATGGGTCTGCTGACTTCCATATCGTGGATTCAATACGATCGAAACTCAGTGAGCGCGGGAATGCGGTACGCCGATTCAACCTCGAGAACGATAGCTATCTGGTCCATATCTGATACTGATTGGCACTTCCAGATGGAAATGCTGGCTGTGCAGTAGAACGCCCGTGCAGGGACTCATTTTAACGTCGTCCATAAGTCATCATAGGGCAAGGACAAGGAGTGTTGGTCAGAACACGAGTGTCTTGATGTGGTAGAGAGCCTTGGTTCTGCGACTGAGTAACCTGAGTCAACCACTCGCAAGGAGCGGCTGATATTGTCTCTTCACAGGAACGAGGAAGGCACGACGTGCCAACTTTCCAGCATCGAAGCTTCTCAGCTTCCGAACGTCCTCGTGTAAACAGTCCCTTGTCCACGTTAATAAGGGGTCAACGAAGCATATGTATCATATATATATATACAACGGATTCATCGATCCTCGCAGCACCTATTGTGCTCCTTCCTCACCCTCACCCATGCCGTCCTTCCTCAACCTCCGCGCTCTGCTCTCTCGCCGCCGCCGCCGCCGACGTTCCCAGCAGGCGCCTGTACAGCATGAAGATGTATTTCAGATCAATGAAGCGTTGCATTCCTCCTGTTCCGACTTGGGAGATGTTGTGTCTGAGGTGACGGATAGCCAGGTGAGCAATCAGTCAAGCGGTATACGACGTACGTGCTGATGACGGCTGATTGCTTGTACGACCAGGCCAACAGGCCGTTGATGCAAGATTCAACGGACCCGGATGACTCACTCTCGTCTGCAAATTCAGGATTAGTGGAGGTGGTGTCGACAGGGACGGAAAGCGAGGTGAGTACGAAATACTGCATAATATGTCGTTCCCACCAATCATGATGCGGCTTATTGCTGGTATCCGTAGGCTGTGAGGTTGCTCGCCGCTCGCATTCCCCAGGAGCTCTTCGACGACATACTATTCTACGTCAACGTAGATCGTATCTCACAACGTGAACTTGAATGGTCGGAAGGCGAAGATCTCAAACGTAATGGAGGAGAACCAAGCCCGAGGGACATCCTGCCCGACCTCAAACGATGCTCACTCGTCTGCATCTTCTGGGCCAACAGGTGTCGGCGCTATATGTTCTCAGGCAGAACTCTGGAGATCAATTCTTACGAGGACGCCGAGATATTCAGACGACACATCATCGCAGGGTGTCCGAGACTTACACCTGTGCACCGACTTATTAGTCAAATACGGGGTCGCCAATTCTACAAGAACCGAAGATCTTTTATTCATCTTCTCTATCTGCCCGCCATACAAGACAAGCTCGAATCTCTCTCCATTAAAGGCCCCGTTCCAGATGGCTTCAACCATGCGAAGCTCGACACACCCCACTGGGGCATACCGCCACATATCGTTGTACCGAGCTCATTCCTACAAAACCGAATTAGAATCGGAAATGTCCATTTTCCTTCATTCTGCCACGTTGCTAAGTACATCAAACACTTTCCTTGCGCTACATTTATCGATTTCTGGAAGATAACATGGGATGGGCAGACTCCTACGTACTCATTGCCACATACCTCCAATACAATCCCCTGTCGCCGCAGACCACGTTCTCTGGGGATTTATGTCGAGGGAGTCTGCACCGACACTGTCCACCTCGCTTTGACAGCCGTGATGATGAACCCAAATTGCCCGTTGCACCGACTCAGTGATGAGGAGCGCGTGTGGATGATCACGTTCATGACGCTGCTGTGGGGCGACAAGCCAGATCCTGACGCGCGCGTGGAGATCGGTGAGCATCTCAAGCAGTGACGCTATTCGCTTGCCATCGAGCGTACTGACATCGAGCGCTCTTGCAGGATTCGACGTCTCGGAGCAAGCGACAACCGTGCACCTGAACTCATTCTATTTTGTATTCGAAGAAGCACTCGCCTCAACGGACCAGCCGGCCTCCGCCCTGAGCGTGGTGGGCATGCACGCATACATCGACGACTTCGAGTTGAGAACGATTCCCGCCAATTTCGATGCTCTGGTCAATCACGCCAGGACCCATCCCACCATCCGCGCACTTGTCCTGCTGTTTCACTACCTCGGCCGCTTGCAAAATTCCATGAAACCTTTCGTTGAAGTGCTTGCCCTGGCAACCGGAACGATCGAGCTTGTGCCCGCGTACGAGGAGTGGAAAGAGCGCAGAGCAGTTGGAGTAGATCTGGCCACACTGGAGCCGAACGGTGCGTCGTCTGTTGCATCGCTCATACACTCTCAGTGCTAATACCAAGTTGGCAGGTCCCATCTGGACAGATTTACCGGAGCCGCGTCCGTACTCCGGCCAGCAACACTTGAAGAGCTTGCACATACTTCAACGGAAGCTCAAGAAGAAACCTCGAGAGAGTCTACACTGACACGCTGTGTGTGCATCTCAGCCTTGCCAACATACTAGTAGTACAACGGTTATGTGGTCAACCCACAGTGTTTCACTATCTAGGCCATGGCCAACTTGAAGGCGTATCTGTTATACGCATTATCGCCACTACCTTTGCAGATGAACGATATGTCCTCGAAATCGCTACTTATCGCCATTGTTACTGCTTACGATCGACACGACTAGTATATCTCGCGCTTTCTCAGATGTACTGTACCCTCCGATATCGCAAAAGATTTCGACAATTCTCTCATGGGACAATACGTGTCATGTACTCGGGACTATACGAATATACTTATCTTCAAATGTATGCGCTCCGCTTCTTCGCTCTAACCGCTGCAATCGACGTGTAATGTAGCCGCACGCCCACACCTCCTAACATCTACACAATCGTCTCCCGCTTCTCAATCGACCCAGGAATGACTAGGCGTGTAGCAAGCTCGCAGCTGCACATTGCCACTATGGACCGAGACCGTGGCAATGCCAGGTCTCGAGGCTTCTGTACTGTGTGATGTGCGGATGGTCAGTAAGGTCTGCATGCTCGTATAAAGCGAGTCTCACACCCCTATTTTCGAGCCTTGCACGAGCCGTCTCGGGGCATTTCCACGCTTCGACAGACATATCTACAGCGCTAGCACACCTCTGACGACCTCTGCAGTTTCGTTTCGCTATTGACCTACATATTGAGGTTCATCAGAGGACGAAGGGTTTCGAGGACGAGTCGTACGACCAATATACGTACTGTACTATTGCTGGGCTAGATCTTGTGTTCTTTCTAGTTTGAACGACGCCAATGCTGAGGCCGCGCAGGGATCCGGCATCGATTTAGATGTTCTATGACAGTTGCGTTGGCATACGGACAGAGCTTACGAAGCTCGACGTACCATGTACTTATTTCCACGCTAGTGATGGTACACCCGTGCTGCGCCGTGCAATGCGATATGTGGCCAACACCATGGGCTACCACGGAATTCTCTGCAGCTGCAGGCTTGAGCGTTGACGTCAGTGAAAGTTGGCCGGTTGACTGGACTATCTCGGTCAGTTCGCATGACCACAAATTGGAAGCGAACATACCATGGTCCGTGCGCTCGTGACGCGAAGTTGCTCGACAACCAGCGTGAAGTCGGCTATGTAGATGCCGTGGTATGTCAAGGTAAAAGTCGGGTATCGCAGGACTTGGGCCGGGATCCGCAAGCTTCCCGGTGTATCTTGTATGGGCGTAGGTGCTCATGGGTGCGATCGAAGGGTGATCGACGAGTGACTAGTGATCGATGGACGACCGCAGTGACAGAAGCGAGGAGGCCAAGGCAGCCAATAAGGGACGAAAACCGAGTGTACTGATGGCGCACGCAAAACGTCAGACATTGAGCACAGTGAACGAGCACGTCGACATGGTACACTACAAGGCTCAAGGTGGGACCTTCACGGGATGCGACGAGTCGAGGAGCCGATGTACAGGCGATATGGGTGGGACAGGGCGTTACAACGCAAGGGTGAAGGGAGAGGGGAGGTACGATGGGAGGAGACTATCTTGGAGGGGCGGATACGAGAGGCCGACAACACGAACTTGGGTGATGTAGTAGTTTTCTGATTGCCTCATAAGGCAATTCTACAGGCGCCGGTGGCAGCGTGCTTGAAGTCATCGAGTACTGGATAATACCACTTCAATTTGCGTCTAAAAGGTCTGTATACATGGACAGTAGTGCCTTTCAGACAACTTTGACGAGGAGAAGTAGAGGCGCACGCGGACAGGATCAGGACCGAGGTTCAAGGTGCAATGTAGGCGAGAGGGGGGATGGGCTGGCCGAATCGATGACAATCCTGAGGTCGTCCGTAGTCCCTGAAACTGCGAAAACCACCGAACGTGAGTGCCTGCATTGGATAGAACCAACA
Source organism: Irpex lacteus (assembly GCA_001986395.2). Lineage (NCBI taxonomy): Eukaryota > Fungi > Basidiomycota > Agaricomycetes > Polyporales > Irpicaceae > Irpex > Irpex lacteus. The sequence continues at coordinate 84,765 of MQVO02000035.1, read as the reverse complement.
TACCACGGTACCTCTGTCATATCCTCCGTGCTAAACAGTGTTCACCATCCTCATCTGTCTGACAACCTTACAGATTCAATCATGCTGTACTCCACCAGAACCACGCTTCAGTACCTCGCGATCAGCTTCTCCATGAGGACACTCACTCACGAGCTGTCGACTGGCGGGAGTCGATCACGTCGCCAATCCGAATGAGGCGAAGAGCCCATATCATCTCCCCCAAACGGCTCTTGAAGCTTGAAGGTTTGATACCTTTCCCGTGTACCAGCTGACCGGGGGTCCGGACGTTCAACATTGCCCGATCCAGGAGCTGACGTGCCCTATCCTTGCGAGCTACGAGGACCACGGTGAGTGATGTTGTTCCCAGGTAGAACGCAACCCACGCACCTTTCACAGCCTCGCATATGCCTGCGCACCACCTCGAGTGATCTTTCCATCTCTGCTCATCGTCCCCGACGGCTCTTGTCGACGGAAACGATCAGGAAAGACCGAAAGACACTGGTCTTCCTGTACTGTTCTTCGTCTCTAACGGAGCGCGCCGGTTATTTAGTAAGTTGTGGATGAGAGATGTCGTAGATGACTGAGTGTGAGAGGATTCGAATCGTTCGATAGTGGTGGTCGTTATGAAAGTAGTGGCATCGAGCAATATTGATGAGTGAGTAAGTAATTCGCTGGCGCTCAACCTGCGGAGTCCGAAACCAATGTTAACAAGGTAAGTGTCGGTCTTATCGCTGCTACTGATGAGACGCTTACGGCTGCTTCCGTTTTGGCCTCTCTCTCAACCCTCCCCTCATGCAATCATTACGCTATCAAGTCTGCTCCCTGTGTGCGTATTTGCACTGTTCTACCACCTAGTTTCCTCTGTTCCAAAAACGCCCCCTTCCCTACGATGTTATGCGGATATCAAGACTCAAAGCCGAAGGTCGTCTTGCGGCCAGAAACATCACGAACCGACGACGAAGGTCATGACTAGGATCCTGGCCCGGAGGGATGTTGCACGGAGGCTTGTAGTTCAGAATACGAAGTGCGTAGACTGCTTATATACCTCGCGAAGTGTGGCTCACTTACAACGTGCTCAAGTCGTGCGCCTCAAGTACTCATGTTGCCCCTCTCAACACGACTTTCACCGCGCAGTATCGAAGACAAACCATATTCCCCTACTATTACCGACTATCTGCGATCATCTCTGCGACCTATTCAATGCGACTGGACCTCACTCGTACCCCTGCCCGCTGTGAATCGCCCTTTCCGGTCGTTCATCCTAACCGGTGGTCGGTATGAGCGGTTGGAAAGGACGTTTGTCAATTGTTTGTGACTCCCCTAGATGGACGTGAAATCACTCGGATAGCATGATGCGCACTGAGGTCAAGATACGAGGAGGCGGACGGTATCGCAGGGATAAGTACGTTAGTAGCGACCCTCTGGCCATCGCCGATGATTGATATTAGATTTCATCAGAGAGCCGAGCATTCAGTACTCAGTGCTCCAAATTTACGCGAAAGCATTGCCACCACTCGACCGACTGCTCTCCGCCGTGAAAGATAAACCTAAACTTGTTCAAGCTCTATGAACGTCGCCACCCCGATCTCCTTCATCCTACCCCGAGGTTTACATCGTTTTACTAGTACTGGTTCACATGAATGCTCGAAAATGACACTTTTATCTGGAACAACGTTCTCAAGCTGGGATGTGTTGATCTAGTAGCTTCGATGTTCAGGTACGTGGACTGGCATATTGTTCGTGCCTGCTAAGGCTCATATCAGAATCTCGTCCAGACAGGTATACTATACACTTGAAAGAGCCGACAAAAGACCCGCTACCTGCGATCAGAAGCTCGCAGAGCCAAGAGAGGGATACATCCAATATTGTTTCTTGCCTTCATTCGTCTGCAAGCGTTGACTTTCCTTTTCACTTTACCGAACCCGCAAGAATACCTACTCATGCCATCTGATGGGCCAGTTATCGATGTGCGACGGACCAGCCGCTGATTCTTGAGATGAGCGGGATAGGTACGAGGCCGTTCCAGTTTTCATTTCCGTCGCGCAGTAAACCACATCTGACAGCTTCTGACCAGGCATCTACAGCGCGTCTAGAGTCACGACGTTCATGCATTACACAGCTACTCCTGGCGAATGGGTCTGCTGACTTCCATATCGCGGATTCAATACGATCGAAACTCAGTGAGCTCGGGAATGCGGTACGGAGAATTCATATATATTGATAGGCACTTACAGATGGAATTCGAAGCAGCGCTGGATGTAGTTGGATTGCTGTGCCTACGCAGGGTTTCACGCGTGAGTACATAGGATCATTTTGAGTACTCGAGAAACGGCTCACTCTATTTCGTTCCAGGACCAGGTAGTACACGTGCCGCACACGTGGAGACATTCATAGTTTCCGTTCCCACGTAACTTCGTGGAAGCGGTGCATGCTTCGTGGTCATGTCCTCACTCGCCGGGATGGCAGACAGGCCATATAACACGATCTTAGTGCATCCCTCTCTCGTCCGTCCCTGCTCTTTCTCCTCCCCACTAGACGTACACGTTTCTACCTCCCAGTCGTCCCACCAGTCTGTCGCACACAAGGAAGACCGCTGGTGTATCTAGCTATTTCCAGGATGGACCTTTCTCTCGATTCGGTGGATTCAGTATACGAGCCGTTCGACTGGACATACGATCTTACAGGTTTGCAATTCGAGCCGACGAACCGGGAGTGCGATCTCACCGACTATAACACATACGTATCGACTGCCTCCGTATGTGCACAGACGGAGAGCTTCGCTTCCGTGAATTCGGTGGACCAGTCGATGGACTGGCCGTACGGTTTTATTGGCTTGCAATGCGAGCCGACGAGCTTCTCATATACGCCAACGGATTTGGAACACGATTTGAAGGACTTTGACTCCTATGCGCCCACTAAGGAACCACTCGAACAGACAGAGGGCAAGGTACGCACAACAGATAGAGCATCTATGCGCGGGATTGAAACATAATATCGTTCTCCGTATGATTAGGCATGGAGGTTGCTCGCAGCACGCATCCCCCCGGAGCTCTTCGATAACATCCTATTCTACGTTAACGCTGATCGTGTTTCCCAACGTATGTATAAAGGGGGAAATGGTCTCACACGGAATCAAGGAGAACCAAGCTCCAACGACATCTTGACAGACCTCAAACAGTGCTCACTCGTCTGTCTCTTCTGGGCCAACAGGTGTCGGCAACATATGTTCTCAGAACGAACTCTAAAGATCAATTCTTACGAGGACGCGGAGATATTTAGACGATACGTCGTTGGAGGGTGTCCGAGGCTTACGCCGGTGCACCAGCTCATTAGTAAAATAGTGGTTTACCAACACTACAAGAGCGGACGGTCTTTTCTCCATCTCCTCTTACTTCCCGCCATCCGAGACAAGTTTGCTGGTCTATCCATTAATGGCCCTGTTCCAGACAGCTTTAACCCTGCGAAGCTCGACACGCCCTATTGGGGCATACCGCCGTCTACAGTCGTACCAAGCTCATTCCTGTCAAACAAGATTTCAATCAGGAATTTGCATCTGCCTTCATTCTACCATGTTACTAAATATATCAGGCACTTCGCTTACGCCACCCATATCGAGTTCGACAGGATATCATGGGATGGGCCGAGCCCAAGGTACTCACTGCCACAAGCCTCCAATAGAATCACCTGTCAACGCAGACCACGCTCTCTGACGGTTCAGATGTATCCACGCTGCACAGGTTCTTTCCACCTCGCTTTGACAGCTCTGATGTTGAACCCGAACTGCCCGTTGCACCGACTCAGCGACGAGGAACGTGTGTGGATGATCGGGTTCATGACACTGCTGTGGGGCCACGAGGAAATGCCCAACGTGTGGATCGGTGAGTATCACAAACAGTCACGCTATTCGCTTCTCATACTGACGTCAAGCACTCTCTCAGGATTCGACGTCTCAGAGAAAGCGACAACCATGCAGCTGCAGTCGTTTTATTTTGTATTCGAAGAAGCACCCGCCTCCGCGGACCGGTCGGCCTCCGCTCTGAGCGTGGTGGGCATCCACGCGTACATCTACAAGTACGCCACCCTTTCCCCCAATTGCAACTTCGATGCTCTGGTCAATGACGCCAGGACCGGCCCCAGCATCCACGCCCTTGTCCTTCTATTTGACTCCTTCAACCGTCTGCGAGAGTGCGTGAAACCGTCCGTCGACGTGCTTTCCCTGGCAACAGAAGCTTTTCAGCTTGTGCTCGCGTACGAGAAGGAGGAGGGGCGTAAAGCAGTGGCTGTAGATCTAGTCACGCTGGAGCCGAACGGTGCGTCGTCTGTTCCATCCCTTCCACTCTTGCAGTGCTAACGTTTTCAGTTTGGCAGGCCGTGTCGATATCTGGACAGATGAACAGTCTAAGCACTATTGGGGCGGAGTCTTGAGCTTACAAATACTTCAACGGCAGCTCAAGAAAAGATGGATGAGTATACACTGAACACATGTGCGTTTCTATCTCAATCAGCCGTCCCCGCCAACATACAGTTAACAGTTATACCCCTCGCCCCTCGCACAGCATGCAACGGCTATGGGCTCAGTTCATCTACCAGTTGCCACGCACATAATCAATTTGTAGCGAAGTATTCAGATCTATGAAATTATCACGGAGTGCCACGAGCAAGACCGAATTTATCTCGAGATGTTTCATGGCCGCACCGTCCGGCATCATCGTACACGATATTATTGCAATACTACGTAGGTTACGGGACAAAAGCATACGTAGATTCAATGAAAGACCCCATACGCCCATTCGCACTGATGGGATGCATATCCCCTTGTCCGCTCTTCACCCTCCGACGAAGATTCCTCCAGCCAAACGAGTACGTTACCGTGACCCAATACTCACGAATCGCCCCTCGGCTCACGATCACACGATAACTGCCGAGCGCCAGGGTATCGCGCTTGTATTCCCGTGACGGTACATCCCCTGGTCGCAATAGTCATCCGAAAATGTACATCAAAGCTTCTGCATGAGACATAGCGACGGTTAGATAGACCCTGCCTCACGTCAGGCGAGTCCGAGAAATTGGTACAAGGTGCGACGAGGCTTTTGCACGGTTGGGTGAGCATAGCTATATCGCTCACGAAAACATATCGTTTCCTTCGCTATCAATCTACTGTGCCGAAAATAAGTTTCGCAACTGCCATATCTGGCAGGTGCGTCTCACTTACTTTCGTTGCGAATTGAGACTATAGTAGGGCTTCAAAAATTGTAAGTATATTCCTAGTAGAAGCAGACAATATGAGGTATAGATGTGTACACAAATTATTGTGGGCGGATGCGATGTGCTCGCGCTATTGAAGGGTTCCGAAACTTACCACTGATCATGTTCTCGGGCAGATTCTACCCTATGAATGGCGCCAGGGATGGCAGTTGGATGGTGTAGCGTAATGTTATGACACTTCGTGACATGAATATGCTATGTGCGCAGGATTATCCATTATATGAAACTTACGAGATAGGCCCGCAATAATTTGTTTTCACATGGTCTCGAAACATATGATCATGAAAATTCCGTAGCTAGATAAAGTGAATCAGCAAGTATCCGTGTGTGTTGCCTTAGCTCTAATAACAATATTAATACCCTTAATCCGAGCCTGCAGTGCACCAAATAATTTCCATAGTCGATATGGCGCATAGGCCAATCACACTACCATTTACCATTGTACCCAGCACACCAATACGAGTGATAAACCACGTAGAAACCCTATGATTGTACTGAGGAGCCTCAAACATTACACTGCGCCATCCAAGTGTCACTCCCGGCACCGTGCATGAAATGGTATCCGCTGGAGAACAAGATCAGGGATAGGTTTCAAAATTCTTGCATGACATAACCATATCGCATCCATACAGGATAATTTGTGTACATATCTATACATCATATTGCTTGCTTTTACTATAAATATACTTACGATTTTTGAAGCCCTACTGTAGTCTGAATTCACGACGAAAGTGAGTGAGACACACCTGCCAGATATGGCAGTTGCGAAACTTATTTTCGGCACAGTAAGTATCGCCGTATGTCAGAAGACGAACGAGAAGGACAAGACGCACGAATCACCTATCGTAGCAATGTCATTGGTCGAATCTCACACCTACGAACACGTCATCTAGAAAGGCCATGCATAGACTCCGAGTCGATCTCAGCGTACAATTGTAACACATGATGATCTTGCGAACGTCAACCCATCACGCGTCGCTATATCAGGAGCACATCGCTCTACTCGTGCTAACTCGTTCCGTAACACACAGTGTCCTCGCAGAATTCTCAAAAGGCTTGAGTGGGAGATCAACGGGCGGGACTCAGGCACTGCGCTAGGCTCTCTCAGTCAGCATAGTTGACAGAATTACGAGCATACATACCACGATGTGTACCCCGTAGCTCGGGATCACTCCAAGCCTGCATACGGTCACCATTTGAGCGTGAGGTATTCAGGGAAATAGCAATGCGGCTTGGGACGAGATCAACTAGCGTGGCGAGGCAGAGCTTCCCGATAGGAGGGGGTCGGGCGCATGGGTGCGCAGGTGGCACGATCGAGAGGCAATCGACGGGTGATCGGTGGGCGATCGCGGCGATGGGGACGAAGGGGACGTAGAGTCGGATGAGATAGAGCATGTACGTGAGAGGTTGGGAGTTGCACATACACCACGAACCTCGGCGTTGTGGTGTTCTGATTGCCTCATAAGGCAATTCTACAGGCGCTAGTGCCACGCGTGTTTGAATGCATCGAGTAGCCGATAACAACGCTCCAATTCGCGTCTAGGGAAGTCTATGTGCATCCATCATAGCCTCTTTTGGATACCTTCGGCCTGGAAACGAACGTGGGCATGATCAGAATTGAGGATCGACCCGTTATAGTGGCAAAGAGTGTCGTTGATATCGTAGCTTTCATCCGGATACACCATTCGTGTGTTGGTGGGATCTATGGAGTAGACTCTGAGATGGGACTTAGTACGGATTGGATGATCTGCGGAATAGTGTTGAGGTGCAAGAGGAGGGTGTCTAATACGCATGATTCGTGGAGATTCGTGAACGGTTCTGGTGTCCCGGGTAGCGTGGACAAAAAAGTAGGCGGCGGAGGAGTAGCGGGACGGCACTACCATGGCCGGCATCTGAGCAGCAGAAAACGATGACCGCATGTAGCAGACCCGCTGTAGGAGGCGGTAGAGCCTTGCACTATAGAGGCGATGAACGTTGCGATTTACCATGACCGAGATGCAAAATTTACAAATAGGATCGCACCGACAGGAAGGGATGTGCCAAGGCTACGTCGACGAAGGGATTCGGATTGGGAGAGGATGGGTGATAATGGCCGTCGGTTATGAGTTCACCTTCTGAACTGTATCTCTCGAAGGTCAGGATGTTACCTTCCTGGTAGCAGTCGTAAGCGTGGAAAACATGAGACTTGAGCATACCTACGTGTGAGGCATTTCATATGCATTCGCACTCCTTTCCACCGACCTCGACCTCATCCCGTCTCCGCCTGTTATGCTAGTCTGCCTTCGTGGTTGCTGACGTCGACACTAAACACTTCGTTGACTTCTCGTTTGGCAAGTTGGCATTGGCGTTCAGGAGTTACACATAAGTCTAGATACTGTGTCAGCTACGTGAACAGGGAATACGATCATCGAGAAGCACGGACCAGAAGCTGAGAGCTGTGACGAGACTGGTATTGCGAGCAAATTTTAGGTTTCATGTCTGCGCGTGATGTGTCGGAGGTGAGCCTGTATTGCAGTATGCACTGCTATCTAGACCTGACTCAACAACGCGTCGAGGAGAAACGGGACAGGCGACGCACCTGCATAACGACCTCCCAGCTTATCCACGCGACCCAGACCACTATAATTATCCGTTCCCCCGTCCCTCTACGTATACTGTAGGTCGTGGAGCATGGGTACAAGAGGACAGCATCCCTCGTCGTCACCCATGTCAACAATCGTCGATACGGATGGCGATGAGGGCAGCAGCCCGTGTCGTCAAAATCGTCGTTTAACGTGGGCCTAGGTCTAAATGCTTGGATCGAAGCCTGATCCTCTTCGCTCATGCGTGTAATTTCTAGCTCTTGTGGGAGACCGAAAGCGAGCAGCATGGGTTAGCCATGGAAGGTGGTCGTCGAGAATGAGGTTAGCGAAGGCTACTGCGCGCTGAGTATTATTACTCCATGTTATTAACCATGTCCCCCCAAGCTTCAATTTATTTCTTACCGTTGCTCAATCGCTTCACTTTTACTTACGACGCCATGTCAGGGCGTCCATTCCTTTCTTATCTTTACTTACCTCGCTTACTTAGTGCTTACTTACTTGACTCGATAGTCGTGCCCTCCCCTCCCCCGCAGGATCTCTGGCTTCTCTGACTATTTATCTTTCGACGTGTACCCTATGATGTCATTTATTTGAATCCTGTGTCCCTTCTATCGTTTCCCGGTGGAGACTTCGCGAAGCGGTCTTTTGTTTTGCTGCGGTATATCGCAAGTATAGCCTCGCCAATAATGGATCAATTCTGTTCTCGGTCTCCGCTCTAACTAGACTCAGATCTCAGAGAATACCGTGATCCACTTTCCTTTTACACTGGTTGTTAGTCCTTGCACCCCCGCTCACCTGGACCACCCGGAGCGTAGCGAGGGCCACTCTTGTGTGTAACAAACATATATTCCCACAGTAAGCACAAGTCTTACCATTCTTATTTGCCTTCGCTGATCGGGCGTTTAATGTTTATCACCTCTACCTTCATCTCGTTCTGGACACTCTCCTCACATCGCCGCGACTCCATGCATGCCACACTCTCAATGAGCACGCAGAAGCTTTTTAAATGCCAAAACCGCTCTTTTCTTACGACGGTCGAATGCTATGAAGACTCGAAGGTCCTCTTATGACCTGCTTGCACATTACGCACTCAAGGTGGAGAACGATAGCTAGCATTCTGGCGCGGAGGATTGGACGGAAGCTTATGATTCAGAATTAGAACGTGCGTATGATTTTTATCTGTCACAGATACTGGCTCATTCTCAACGCGTACTCTCATGAAGTCGTCCGCATCATTCAAAATGCTCCTTTCAACACGAGGTTCCAACGACCATTCATACCCATTTACCACCATTGCCTGCCTGAGCCCATCCCGGCTACTCAGCATAGGCACTTGGACTCCAAGCATATCCCTGCCTGCTGACAACCGTCTATTCCGATCGTTCATCCCAATCAGTGGTCGGTATGAGCGCTCGGAAAGGACGTTCGTCGGTTTGCAGCTCCTCTCGTCACACATGGGATTACTCACCTCGGAGAATGTGCCTTCAAATAAATTTACAAGGACATTGTCAGGATTGAGGTGGAGAAATCTACTACAGGTGCGCTTGTAGCGAAAGTCAGTTTTGCAGAGAGGAGAGTTTTCGGTCACGGTGTTTCTATGAATCTCTCAATACACTTATGCTTGGTTTGGCCGGTAGTCATGCTCACAAAGTGTGGCCACTACTCAAACGGCAACTCTGACCGACGTGAATCAAGACACGTACGCTCTGCCAGCAATGCGGGATCTTTGGAGTACAGCCTTCCCGCTTTTTGTTACTCTTGAATATCAATAAGTTGTACACACATTCGATACTTACTCATCGCTGACTCATCTCATTGTGTCGGCTTTGCCTTCACTAGTCATCAATCCTGCAAATAGATAAGTTTTCACCTGCGTCACCGCGTTCAAGTGGTGGCGTCGGATCAAGCATACGTACCCTTATACTTATCTTTTCTTGGTCCGCTGTTTGCTCGTTGATTCATATTCGTTTCCGTGTAGTGGGCTGTGCGCACAAGGAGACATAAACTCTCATCGCTTCCCAAGAGTCACCGCTGCACGCATGCGCGAGGGGTTGGTCATGTTTACATTCTCTCACCAATCAATAAACACTTCCATCGCGCAGCTGATTCATAACCCAAACACAGTTTATACTTAGGATTTATCTCGAGCAAACGTACCATGTTAGACAGCCAAGACGTCATCTTATTGATGCACATCCTCAAATATGTCAGGTGTGCGGACCTCCTGACTTCTGTACCGCGATCCCGATACAATCTTTGATCACTGGGCACCGGAATGCGGTAAGTTGAATCCAATCGAGTCTTTCCAGGTACGACTACTAGCTGTATTCCAGATGTTAATGCTGATGTTGATGTTAACGATGTCGATGTACTCGGACGCCTGTCCCTATGCCCTAGGCGACTAGCCCGCTTTCGAGCATCGATCAGGTCAAGAGAATCCGGAGTGAGGATAGAGTAGTGGCAGAAAGGGATTCTCTCGATATTAAGGGTTATCACTTTGGCTTGGCGTATGGTACTCATTGACGACTCGCTGACAATGGTTCAGGATACTTACGGGTGCTGTACGATCTTCCAACATCCCAACATCTAAGCTTCCGAACGTCCTCGTGAAAACGTTTTCACTGCCACGGTTATAACGGAACATCAGGATATACACCTTTAACCATCGATAAAGTCGTGGTGCCGCCCCGCTCTTTCTTGCCCTCTCGACCTTTGCTTGTCTACGCTCTCTACTCCCCCACCGCATTCGACGATAGACCAATGAGACAAGACTCACTGCAGCTCCATTCGGAACCGTCCCCATCCTCGCGCTCCGACTTGGAAGCAGTCGTGCCTGAGGTGACAGATAGCGAGGTAGGCGCACAGTCGTGATCATGTGAGTAGCGTACGTTGCCTTTACTTATGCAGGGTTTCTTGCTGCTATGACTAGGCCGAGAGACTCGTCACTGTGATGCAAGATCCGTCACATGCGGCTGAACCACTCTCGTATTCAAAGTCACGATCAGTGGGGGTTTTATCTGGGGAGACAGAAGCCGAGGTGAATACTCGATCAAGCAGCATACGTCGCCTGTACTGATAAGGCTGGCATAACTAGGCTGAGAAAGCGCAGATACCATGTTCAACGCAGCCAGATGGACTGCTCTTGTACCGGAACTCGGACTTAGAAGGCGGGATGTCTGAAGTGACGGAGAGCGAGGTGAGTACACAACCGAGCAGCGTATGCCAATTTTAATAATTTACTGCTGGGATACGCAGGCAGGGAGATTGCTCGCTGCCCGCATTCCCCCTGAGCTCTTCGAAGACATACTATTCTACGTCAACGTGAATCGTGTCTCACAACGACGTGATCAGCGACCAGAAGGCGAGGATCTTACACGGAATCGGGGACTACAACATTCAGTAGACATTTTGGCTGATCTTAAATCGTGCTCACTCGTCTGCCTCTTCTGGGCCAACATATGTCGGCAGTATATGTTCTCTGGAAAAACTGTCGAAATCACCTGCTACGAGGACGCAGAGGTATTCGTACGACACGTCGTTCGAGGGTGTCCGAGAATCACACCGGTGCACCAGCTTATCAGAACCATAGATGTCAAGCAGTTCTACAGCAGCCGATGGGCCCCTCCAGGTTACGAGAGCAAGAAGAAAACCTCTTTTCTTCATCTCCTCTATCTTCCCGTCATCCGCGACAAGCTCCAATGGCTCTTTATTTACGGCCCTGTCCCAGACGACTTCAACCCTGCAAGGCTCGATACACCTCACTGGAGTATACCGCCATCCATGGTTGTTCCAAACACATTCCTGCGGGATGCGATCTCCATTAAAAGTGTCCATCTTCCTTCATTTTATCATGTTACTAAATATATTAGGCATTTTTCCTGTGTATACTACGTCTCGTTCAAGGACTTGACATGGGATGGGCAGACGTCACCTTTACTTCCACACGCCTCGAGCATGGCCACCCGTCGACGCAGACCGGCCTCCCTGTCGATAACGGCCGCAGGTTGCACCGACTCTGTCCACCTTGCTTTGACCGCTCTGATGCTGAACCCGAATTGCCCGCTGCACCGTCTGAGTGACGAGGAACGTGTGTGGACAATCAAGTTCATGACATTGCTGTGGGGTGACGAGAAGGATCCTGATGTGTGCCTCGGTGAGCATCCCAATCAATCACGCTATTCGTGTCCCAGCGGTGTAGTGACGTTGTACACGCTCTCCAAGGATTCGACGTCTCTGAGAAATTGACAACCATGCGCTTGGGGAGCTTCAAGTTCCATTTCGGATTCGAAGCATCGACCTCTACCGACTGGTCTGCCGCCGCCTTGAGCGTGCTGGCTATTTGTAAATACATCGACTCTAAGGACCACGACCTTCCTGTCAACTTTGATGCTCTGTTCAACCACGCCAGAATCCTTCCCCGTATCCGAGCCATTCTCCTGCTCTTCGACTCCATCGACCACCTGCAAAAGTCCATGGAGCCATTCGTTCAAGTGCTCGACACCGCAGCCGAGACCATCAACCTCATTCTCGTATATAAGGGAAAGGAGGAGCGCAGAGGATTTGGCGTCGATCTGGTAACCTTGCAGCCCAACGGTGCGTCGTCTGTTGTACCATTGCTCTCACTATCCGGGTCCCAATGCCAAGTTGGCAGGTCGTGTCTATTCATGGGCAGACAAACAGTCCAATGCCCCTCGGGCAAAGACGTGAGCTTGGGAACCTTCAATGGCAGCTCAAGGCTCGGGAGAAGAAATGGACTCGAGGAGTGTCGTGACTGACGGCACGTAGATATTTGTAGGCCGCATCCCTACTATTATCATACAGCCAATAGTTATACCCCCTCACACAGCATACAGCAGTAATGTCTTCAGTTTTATCTGTCTGTCGCCACACCTGCCATTGATTTGGAGCTGAATACTTAGATGTCGAACTCGCTGTGTATCGTATTACTGTCATTTTATATGACTGCACTCCGAGTTCTCGACAGCATATAGGCAACGGGGCGGAGTCATATGTACGTATAACGAAAGACTGAATATAATCGTTGGCAATGCGATCCAAACCAAATCGTACGCTTTTTCCCTTTCACGAAGCTTCCTCTGACGGAATGAGTACGTTCCCTTGTTCCAAAACGTCATCGTACTCCTAGACCATCGGAGACAGAGCGCTAAACGATGGGTCGATTGAGCGAGTGGTCAATGGACCGACAGCCTCACGCTATTTAAGCGACTCCGAGAAACTCTTACGAGGCGTGATGAAGATTTCGCATGGTTCAGTCAGGACATGCGAACTATCATCTGCTTCGCCGTCAACCTAAGTAGTGCTGTCTGTGAGGGGCAAACAGTCATAGTAGGAGAAGACGTACGGCCAACCTATTGTAAATATGCCAGTCGTATAATCACGTCTACCCATCGTAAGCCTACCCGCACTGTTATCTGGAAGGTCGTGCATAGACGATGATTGGATCTTAACATACGATTGTAACAGTGAACATGCATGGTATTCTCATGAATATCGACGCATCGCGGGTCCGTATATATCGGTGACCAATCGCTCTACTCGTGCTATCGTTCCATGAAATATAAGCGTGTTACCACCACCACGAGGCTCAAGCTACCGCAGCATGCTCGAAAGGCTTGACTACTCTGAGGGGGATTGATGAGCGGGAGCCAGTTACTTGACTAGGGTCTCTTAGTAATCGTGGTTGAGAGAACCACGAGCGTACATACCACGATGCGTACCCGCTTGCGTTCATCGGACAGGTTGGCTATTTAAGAGCGGCATATCCAGGGAAAAATTACGTCCTACGGGGCTGATGCCGGTATCCACGAGCATTGCGACCTTTCAGATGAATCTTAGATGCCAGTGGGAGTGGGTGTGCGTGGGCGCGTACATGTCGTGATAGAGAGGTAATTGCTAGAAGACCACGATGATCGAACGAAGAGACCCGTACGACCGAACAGGAGACCGAGAGGTTGGCATACAAGAGGAGACGCTGGATTTTCAGCCTAACGGACGACATACCGATGGCTAGACTATAAACGAGCGAGGGGAACGGTTGAGGTGGGGTGCACGTTGATGTAGTTGCATCTGAGTCGTTAAGGAAGATGGAAAGTCAAGGCGAGATGTTGGGCTCATGTGCCCAAGGCAGTGAGAAGGGAAGAGATACCAGGCAAAAGAGCTGGGTTTTAGATGGGCTACAGATGGGTAATTGTAACTGAAAAGTCCACCTAGCTTTATAACCTGCCATCGAGGCGATTTAGACGTACCTTGAATGTATCCTTTTGTATCCTACCACAGCCCGGGCCACCTCCCAACGCGTCTACGCGCCCCAAATCCAGGCCAACCTCGTCAAACGCATTCATCCTCTGGTCTGCGTTGTCCATGGTCCGTAGTGTACGGGAACTTAAGATCCCTCGTCGCTACTCACGTCAATAAGGATCATCGGATAACGATGAGGGAGCAGCCAATGCCATCCGCTATATCCAAATCCTCTCCACCGTAGGCCTGTGTCTGAAAGTCTGGGAGTGAGCTTGGTCCTATTCTCTCAAGTGTGTACTTCTAGGCGTTGTGGGAATACGGGAGAAAGCAGCCTGGGTTGGGCATGGAAGGTGGTCGTCGACAATGAGATCTCCGCGCCTATTAGCTGCAACCAAACAATATTCGCGGTAAGTAAAAGTACTTATCACCTTTGTTACACTTTGATCGGGCGTTTGATACTTATCACCTCCTTCATCTCGCTCTGCGCATCCTCCTTACACGATCGCCACTACTCTATGCGCACACAGAAGTTTCTTGGATGCCAAAACTACCTCTTTTCTGCGACGGAAGAAGGATATGAAGACTCGAAGGTCCTGTTATGACCTGCCTACTGCAAGGTACATCACGAACTGGTGGTGGAGACTTTGGACTGGGATCCTGGACCGGAGGGGTGTTGGATGAAAATTTGAGGTATAGAACTCGAAGATGCGTAGACTACGCATATTTTGTGGATATTTTATTGCTCACAATGTACAGCCTCTTCTAGTCACCTGCTGGAGTCGCAGATTTGAATACGCTACTCCCAAAATGCAATAACGAAGACGATCAATACCTCTTCTCGACTGTCGAATGCCTAATGGTGGATATTCAACCCCTGTCTGGATTTTGGATGACGATTGTATCCCTTTCCGCTGCCGCTTGCGCTTTCCGATTGTTCATCCCGACCTTTGATCGGTAGGAGCGTTCGGAAAGGACGTTCGTCAATGTTCTCCTTCACTCGGTACACATTCTCGGAGTCTTCCAGACATTATGATAAACGTTCATGTCAAAATCAGAGAGTGTGAACAAGATAGAGACGATGAAACAAAGTACATCAGGAGTACGTTTATGACAAGGGTCTGGCGATTTAAGACGACTGAGCTTAGGTTGCTAGCAAAGCGAAAACACTCGGCGACCCTATGCATCTACAGGCACCCGCGATTCCATTAGACTGATTACGAACGCTCAAGAACGGACACCAAGCATGTCCGCCACTCGAAAGACGGGTTTCGGCTGACAGCGACATAAGGCTAAGAATTGTGTCCTCGACCATTACGAGGGGGAGCACATTACTGACAGTGCAGACCCCGCGAAACTCATTCCGTTATATCACTCTGGGTAAAGGCACTCAAATTGCTGTATGACCGTAAACGTTACTTACTCACCATCCCTCTCATATACTAGTCATCGAGTCTGAGTTTCTTCCGATCCGAGAATCGACAATGAGGTGCACGCAAGAGAAACAACGCTCCGCGGATCCGTAAGCATTATCTCGGGGAGATTAACAAAAGACACGTCTCTCCTCGTGAAAGCAGTTCCACTCCCACGGTCATCACGGGAAATATATACCATCAACCATCGATAAGTGACCGCAGCGCCCTCCTACCTCTGGCTTTGCCCTTTCGGATCACTCCCGCTAACTCCCCTAAGTACCTCGTCCCTCAGTTCTCCCGCCGTAGTCATCGCGCTCACGTATCAATGACACAAAAGACTTCGCAACACGATGAATCATGCTCGATCTCTTGTTTAGACCTGGAGAGTGAGGCGAGTCCACAGTCAAATAGTATACGTCGTCTCCATCGATGACAGGTACAAGTAGGACGAGAGAACAATACAAGACCTAACATTACCGCTCTCAAATTCGAACCCGAGCTCAAACTTGATGGTAGGTTTATCTGACGCGGCAGAACTTGAAAGCGAAGTGAGTACTCACAAAATCCACCAGCGCATTTTGTTGTTATTAACAGGCTTAATCTCCGGGATACGTAGACAGAGACATCGCTTGCGTCACGAGTTCCCCCCGAGCTCTTTGAAAACATCCTATTCTACGTCAACGTCAATTGTATCCCACAGCTTCATGAGGACCAATGGCCACCCGAGCGTTTTGTACGGGACCGAGGACAACCAAGCCCAGTGGACGTTCTGGGCGACCTCAAGCGGTGCTCACTCGTCTGTCTCTTCTAGGCCAACAGGTGTCGGCAGTACGTACATGTTCTCTGGAAAGACCGTCGAGATCACCTGCTACGAGGACGCAGAGGTGTTCGTGCGACACGTCGTTCGAGGGTGTCCGAGAATCACCAGCTTATCAGGACCATCGATGTCAAGCAGTTCTACCTGAGCAGCCGATGGTCACGAGAGCAAGAAGAACACCTCCTTTCTTCATCTCCTGTATCTTCACAAGCTCCAATGGCTCTTCATCTACGGCCCAGTCCCAGACGACTTCAACCCCGCAAGGCTCGATACACCTCACTGGAGTATACCTCTATCCATGGTCGTCCCAAACACATTCAAGTGTCCACCTTCCCTCATTTTATCACTAAATACATATATTAGGCACTTTTCTTGCGCCGCCTACATCTCGTTCAAGGACTTGACATGGGATGGGGATGGGCAGGCATCCTCTTTACTTCCACACGCCATGGTCACCCGTCGACACAGACCGGCCTCCCTGTCGACGCAGACCAGCCTCCCTGTCGACACAGACCGGCCTCCCTGTCGACACAGACCGGCCTCCCCGTCGATAACAACACAGACCGGCCTCCCTACGGTCGATATCAGCCGCAGGGTGCACCCTTGCGTTGACCGCTCTGATGTTGAACCCGAATTGCCCGCTGCACGAGGAAGATCAAGTTCGTGACGTTGCTCTGGGGCTCGGTGAGCATCCCAATCAGTCACCCTACTTATTCGTATCATATCCCAATCAGCCACCCTATTCGTATCCCAATCAGTCACCCTACTTATTCCTATCCCAATCAGTCACGCTATTCGTATAGTGACGTAGTGACTCTCCAAGGATTCGACGTCTCTGAGAAATCGACAACCATGTGCTTGCAATTGGGGAGCTTCAAGTTCCAAAGCCTCATTGACCTCCACCGCCTGGCCATTCGACTCAAAGGACCACAACTTTGACGTTTTGTTCAACCACCGTGAGGCCAGAACCCTTCCGAGTCCTCGCATCCTGCTGTTCGACTCCATCGACCACCTGCACCTGCAAAAGTCAAAAGTCCATGGAGCCATTCGTCCAAGTGCTCGACACCGGTACCGCAGCCGAGACCGTCAATATTCCTCTCATTCTTGTATGTACTGTAAAGGAGAGGAGGAACGCGTGGATCTGGGAACTTTGCGTCGTCTGTTCATGTTATGTCACTGGCACTATCCGGGTTTTGATACTAAGTAAGATGGCAGGTCGTGGGCAGACAAACCTCGTGCAAGGACGTTCGGGAGCTGAGTGGTTAGATCATGTCGGGCTCCGAGTCGCTGTGTATTGTATTGTATTGTATTGTATTGTAATAAGTATCGTCGCCTTACTATATATAACTGCACTCCTAACGTTGCGATGTTGACTAAGCAGGCCATTGGGCGGAGTACGTTTAACGAACTTTGAAAGACTGAATATACTCAGGCTCGTTGGCGATGAGATGAGATCCTTACCTCCCCGGACGAATGAGTACGAAGCTTCCTCGCCGAATGAGTACGAAACTTCCTCGAGCCGAATGAGTACCCATCATCTTACAGTATGCTTGCACGACCGCCGAGAGTCTTATATCGCAGTGGCGGTACCCCGAGGCCACCACCGTGGGACTGAGCGGCTAACAACCTCGCGCTATTCAAGCGACTCCGGGGGGCTATGACGACGTGATGAAGACTCCACGGTTCAAGCACACGCGACCCGTTCTCATCGCTGTCTGTGAGGGACGACCAGTGGCAGTGATGAAGGAAAACGTAAAACGTACGACAAACCTCAGGCTATTGTGATATGATCTCGTCTATCCATTGTTACCCTAGTGGCATGATCTGGAAGGCCAACAGCCTGAGCATGCTCCAAGGGCTTGACTCGGACTGATGGGTGTGGCTAGGCTCTCAGTTCACATGATTTACGAGCAGAGTACATACCGGCTTGCGTTCATCAGACAGATTGGCAAGCCATTTGCGTTCAGCAGACAGATTCAAGTTAGCCATTTGAGAGCGGCGTGCCAGGGTGTAGGGAAAGCGGGGCTAAGGCCGGGATCTACGACCTTCTTGATGGGTGTGCGTGGCGCGGGGCGATCGGGGCGATGGAGGCGAATTAAGAGACCGCAGAGCCCAGGACACGAGATGTTGGAAGTTGTGCATGGACGAGGACGTTGATACCGCGAACTATAAGGCATGTGGCGAGGGTAAGGGAGGAGAGCAGAACGCGAAGATGAAGATGAAGGTGGCAAGGTTAGATTCTTCGTCGGGGTAATCGTGGCCAACAGGATAAAGAGTATCAGATTGGCGGTCTGCGTGGTGAGAATCAACTTCAACGACTACAATACTTGCTGCTACATAGGAGGTATTCAGAGGCACAGATCGCATGAGAAACGCACCTGTCCCTGCCCAGCCACCTCCCAACGCATCCACGCGACACAGCCCATTGTAACCGTCCACACTGCGTTCACCGTGGTCCGTAGAAGATAGATAACGGACAGCTGTATCCCACGTCGACGGCCGTGGGCATGGATGACGATTCGGAGGAAATCAGCCCCGCGTGGTGGTTGTAGCCAACTGCAGGTTCGTTGTTCGCGGCCTGGGTACCTTGAAGCCTGCGCTCGACTTTGGTTAAGTATCTTGGCTCCTGCCCACCGAAGGCAGGTAGTGGCCATGGGTGGCTCTGGAAGATGGTCGTCGAAGAATGCATATGGCAGTCGCGACTTGTGAGTACTGTGACGGGCACGTGCCTGTGACAACACGCGGCGAAAACTTGGATCGTCACGCGTCATCTCGCGGATCAACGTTCGCATTGCCAGGCTCGCACCTATGAAAAGACCACGGAACAGTCAACCCAACGAGCCGAGCTCACTCACACGAACACATCCGAACTCGACCCCAGACTCGGATGCGATGTTCGATGCGTCCAGGCAGACGACGCCGACGTGTACAAGCACCGCATACTCGACACTCACTCGGACGACCATGCAGCCGTGGACCCGAAGAATGCCCGATGTCAGGAGCTATCGATAGGGAGGGAGGTGCGAGTGTCGACGCATTGGCAGGACAGGTAGCAGAGGGGCTGGACGCGCTGAAGCCTCTGGAGCTGGAGCGTGGCGGCCTCGGTTGTCGTCGTGCACGCTGTCAAGGCCGTCTCAGCACATCGGAGCCTTCACCCGCCCAGTCCGTCAGCTCTATTGAGTAAGGTGTCGACGAGCAACGACAACTACAACACCGCTATCGACGAACCGTGACTTCAAAACTGCCAAGTCCGTTACTATCCCCCGGGCCCTCCGTATTCGCAGCCCAAAACCCCGGCAACTCGACCTTGAAGGCCACCTTTGCTTTCTTCTCCATCTCGGTTGACTGGTTGGCATTCCGTTGCGATAATCTAATTCTTTGTGGTTAGGCCCCGTGTGCAAACTAGCACACTGAGCACCCTCGCGATCGGTGTAGCTGCCATCAGTGCGTCGTCCAGTACGTTCTTCCCTATCCCCCACTCCCCCACTTCCTCCCCATTCTCCTCACCTCCTCACCTCTCGTAAACTTATGTGATACCCCAACTGACCAAACACTCTCCCACAGAGATACCCTCAGCCTCACGCTGACCTTCGACAAGCGGACCGAAACCTGCCCGGGTGCGTACTCTCGCCTGCTTGCCTCCATTCCATCTGACACGCACCTACCATTCCTGTCTTAGGCGGAAAACCACCCGTCCTACAAAGCTTGGTTCACCTCGAGGACGACCCTCACTCTCCGCACTCTCCGCACTCTCCTCACCCCGCCAGAGAGTCAGTATTGCGTGCGGTGTGCGGTTGGGCCTTGGCGGACTGGTGCGGTTAGGCTTGGCGGACTGGTGGAGGGGGGAGGGGGATGGGATGGGAGAGATACGGTGGCGTGGGGATGGGAGTGGAGATATCGACGTCGAGGCGTGGGGATGGGGGTGGTGTGAGGATGGGAGAGGAGATTTCGACGTCGAGGTATGGGGATGGGAGTAGTGTGGTGCAAAGATCTTCAATGCGTCGGAGAGAGCTGGGGATGGGAGGTATCGACGTCGAGGCGTGGGGGTGGGAGCCTCAGGAGGTATCGACGTTGAGGCGTGGGGATGGGAGAGATACGGTGGTGTAGCAGATCTTCAATGCGTCGGAAAGCTGGGGAGGGCTCATGTGCCTCCCGCTGGGTATTTCGAGTGTACCGTCTCGGCGAGGTGAGACTACACATCTTTCTGCTCGACCCAACTGACTTCCACTTCCACTTGCTCAACCCAACCCAACCCAACCAACTTCCACTTCCACTTGACCACTTCCCCCTGAATACTGATCCTCCATGGCCACCAAAACACGGATGGAGTCTACAGCCCTGAGCCTATATGTTACCAGTCAGGACTACACTTCCACCCCACCACTCCCCCAACCCCCAACGGCCCGGTTCACTCCTAGGCCAGGTGGTGGTGCATCCCGGGCCAGCTCTGACTTAGCTGGTGCTGGTGTATCCCAGCTCTGGCTCTGGCTTAGCTAGTGCATCCCAGCTCTCAGGCTGGCTTCGCTAGTCACGGTGTTAAGATCGAATCGAGCTGTGGAACGAGGCGTGATACGCTTAGTAACCGGAGAGATCGGTGTATTGGCGCAGTCTGGTGCGTTCTTCCCACTTCCACTTCCTTCTTCTCGCCTCCTCTCCTCTCGTAAATCTAAATTTAATATTCCAACTGACCACGACCAAAAACTCTCCCACAGAGAGATACCCTCGAAAGCCTCATGTTGACCTTCGACAAGCGGATTGGCGAAAACTTGCTCGATGACGTCGTTGGCGACGTGCTCGTCGTACGTGACCTGTGTGTATGCATCTGACGTTGAACACTAATACTCACCTACCATCCATTTATTAGGCGGAAACCAGCTGCCCGTTCAACAAAGCTTGTCTTTCACCTCGAGTACGCTCCGCACTCTCCTCACTCTCTGCACTCTCCTCACCCCGCCAGAGACTCGGAACCAGTATTGCGTGCGGTTGGCGGTTGGCGGACTGGTGGGGAGGCGTGCGGATGGGAAGAGATACGGTGGTGCAGCACATCGTAGCGTCGGAGAGAGCTGGGGAGGGCGCATGCGCCTCCCGCTGGGTGTTTCGAGTGTACCGTCGAGGTGAGCGAACACTTTCTTTCTGCTCAACCTAACTGACTTGAACTTGCTCAACCCAACTAACTTGAACTTCCACTCGCTCAACCCAACCGAACCAACTTCCACTTCCACCTGGATACTTCTCCCTTCGTAGATCCTCCATGGCCACCAAAACAAAACACGAATGGAGTCTACAGCCTTGAGCCTATACGTTACCAGTCGGGACTACACGCACACTGGCAACCCCTCCATCGCCCCGGTCTACTCCAGCAGGCTGGTGCGTCCCAGCTCTGGCTCTGGCTTAGCTAGTTACGGTGTTAAGATCGAATCAAACTGTGGAACGAGGCGTGATACACTTAGTAACCGGGGAGAGATAGGTGTATTGGCGCGGTCGTCTGGTGCGTTCTTCCCTATTTCCCCACTCCCACTTCCTTCTACTGGATATCCCGGTTCTCCTCAGGCTCTCGTAAATGTGATACTTCAACTGACCAAAAGCTCCCACTGGGAAATACCCTCGGAATATCGATCACTGCGGTGACAGCCTCACGTTGACCTTCGACGAGCGAACCGAAAACCTGCCCGGGTGCGTACTCTCGCCTGCTTGCCTCCATCTGACACGTACCTAGTATCTCTTTTAGGCAGAAATCCACCGCGGGGGAGCTGCCCGTCCTACAAAGCTTCGTTCTGGACCATCTTCCATCCCGAGGACGGTACGCTCCGCACTCTCCTCACTCTCCGCACTCTCCTCACCCCGCCAGAGAATTAGTATTGTTATTGCGTGCGGTTGGCGGTTGGCGGACTTGTGGGGGGAGGCGTGGGGATGGGAGAGGAGGTATCCACGTCGAGGCGTGGGGATGGGAGATATCGACGTCGAGGCATGGGGAGGGCGTAGCGTCGGAGAGAGCTGGGAGGGCGTAGCCTCGGAGAGAGCTCAGGGGGAGGGTGCATAGGCTCATCAAGCATGCGCATGTGCCTCCTGGTGGATGTCGACTGTACCGTCGAGGTGAGAAGACATCTTCTTTCTTCTCAACTCAACTCACTTGAACTTCCCCTTGAATACTTCTCCTCCATAGCCACCAAAACAAAACACGAATGGAGTCCTAAGCCTATACGTTACCAGTCGGGACTACACGCCCAACCACCCCCCCTCCCCTCCCCTCCCCTCCCCTCCCCTCCCCTCCCCTCCCCTCCCCTCCCCTCCATCGCCCCGGTCCACTCCGTCGCCCCGGTCCACTCCCAGGCCAGCTGGTGCATCCCAGCTCTGACTTAGCTGACTTAGCTGGTGCATCCCGGATGGGAGTGGTGGTGGAGATACGGTGGTGCGTCGGAGAGAGAGCTGGGGAGGGTTCATAGGCTCGTTGAGGATGTGCCTCCTGGTCGGTATTTCGACTGTATCTTCGAGGTGAGCGAACACATCTTTCTGCTGCTCAACCAGCTAACTTCCATTTGACCACTTTCCCTTCGTAGCTCCATAGCCACCAAAACAAAACAAAACACGAACGGAGTCTACAGCCCTAAGCCTATACGTTACCAGTCGGGACTACACTTCCACCCCTACCCCCCCCCCCCCCCCCCATCGCCCCATCGCCCCCGTCCATCGCCCCTGTCTACTCCCAGGCCATCGCCCTCCCCCCCCCTCCCCCTCCATCGTCCCTGGTCCACTGGCACTCCCAGGCCAGCTGGTGCATCCCAGGTCTGACTCTGACTTAGCTGGTACATCCCAGCTCTCAGGCTGGCTTAGCTGGTGCGTCCCAGCTCTCAGGCTGGCTTATCTAGTCACGGTGTTAAGATCGAGCTGTGGCACGGTGTTGAGATCGAGCTGTGGAACTAGTGACAAGATCGAGCTGTGGCTTAGCTAGTCACGGTGTCAAGATCGAATCGAGCTGTGGAACGAGGGCGTGATACACTTAGTAACCGGGGAGAGCCCTCGCGATCGGTGTATCGGCGCGGTCGTCCGGTGCGTTCTTCCCTATCTCCCCACTCCCACTTCCTCATCCGTACCTCTACTCGCACTCTTCGTTCTCCTCTCGTAAATGCCAGTGTGATACTTCAACTGACCAGACACTCTCCCACTGGCACAGGGAAATGCCCTCGGAATATCGACCACTGCGGCGACAGCCTCACGTTGATATACTTCGACAAGCGGACCGAAAACTTGCCCGATGCCGCTGTTGGCGACGTGCTCGTCGTACGTGACCTGTGGGTGCGTACTCTTGCTTGCTCGCCTCCATCTGACACGCACCTACCATCCATTTATTAGGCAGAAAACCACCGCGGGACAGCTGTCCGTCCTACAAAGCTTGGTCCTGGACCGTCTTTCACCTTGAGGACGGTACGCTCCGCAGCGGCGGGTTCGTCCTATCCCCTCACTCTCAACGAACTCACGTCTAATTCTTTGTGGTTAGGGCCCGTGGTGCAAACTAGCTGAGCACCCTTAGCACCCGGGAGAGTCGCCCTCGCGATTGGTGTAGTGGCTGCCATCGGCGCGGTCAATACCAGTGCGTCGTCCAGTGAGTTCTTCTCCCTATTTCCCCACTTCCTCTTCTACTTGATATCCCGGTTCTTCTCGCCTCCTCTCGTAAATCATTGATCTAATATTTCAACTGACCAAAACCTCTCCCACAGGGAACACACGAATATCGATCACGACAGCTTCACGTTGACCTGCTTCGACAAACGGACCGAAAACCTGCCCGATGCCGTGATCTGTGGACGCGTACTCTCGCCTATTTGCCTGTTTGCCTCCATCTGACGTTGAACACTAACACACACCTACCATCCATTTAGTAGGCGGAAACCCACCGCGGCGCACGCCTACCGGACAGCTGTCCGTCCAACAAAGCTTGGTCCTGGATCGTCTTTCACCCCGAGGACGGTACGCTCCGCAGCGGCGGGACCGTCCTGTCCCCTCAGAGAATCAGTATTGCGTGCGGTTGGCGGACTGGTGGAGGGAGGTCACAGTATCGACGTCGAGGGATGGGGATGGGAGAGATACGGTGGTGCAGCGGATCTTTGCGTCGGAAAGCTGGGGAGGGTGCACAGACGTTTGCGCGTGGCCGAAATGTTTACTTGCATCGCACTGCATTGCGGTACACAACTACGCCAGCCACCTGACTTCACAGATTAGGTTGGCTGTAGCCCGCGATAAGAGGCACATGAATGTGGTACGATCAATCTATCTGAGTTTCAAGTTGAGTGTGTTTTGCGATTACGAGAGCTATATGGCATATGTCTGATGTTTGGTTTGCACTTACGGATGGAAATCGATGGGACGCTCTTATTTGCCGGTTCATACTGTGAGGACGAAGGTGCAAGCCAAGAGAGATGAAGATCGAGTAATAGCCTGAAGGTATCCCCTCAATGAAGTTGGGAGCCTTGGCGTTGCTGGTGAGTCGAATGATTCGAGCAGGGAGTAATTGGCTTAGGTATGTTATCTCAGGCTGAAGATCGTCACTGAGAAACGTGAGATTTCACGGCCTGCGACGACGGCGTCATTCCTTCATTTTCATTTCCAGATTCCTATGTGGAAGAAGTCTCGTTCCGAGGTTGATAGTGGAGTAGCAATGCATATAACATTAAGTCAATCGTCACAGCCGGTTCCTTACCCTCGCCTCTCCAACGTTATTCTTCTTTCACCACTGCGCTTTTCTTTTTCACCGCCATCAGCATTCTCAGTAAACCGATGCAGCAAAGTTCATTACCGACGGATACTAACACTTCCTCGGCTGCGGGATTATCCCTGCCAGGAGTTTTGTGTGCAGAGAGCGACAGCGAGATGAGTGCTCAGTCAAGCAGCGTACGTCGACTTTACCGATCATTTGAGTTTGTTACTGATCTCCTTAGAACGAGAGCTCCATGATAGAAAGTTCATCGACATCTGGACCAATCTCGTACTGGGATCCAGACTCGGAGGAAGCTGTATTCCAAACGCTGGCAAGCACGGTGAATACGCAACCAAGCAGCATGTGTCGATTTACTGACCATCTGTATTGATTACTGGTATGATTAGTGCACAAGCTCAACAATAGATGATTCGTCAGAATTATTACTGGATGACCCAATCTGGCATTGGACTCCAGGGTCAGTATCTGAATTAGCGGAAAGCGAGGCGAGTATATAATCAAACAACGTATATTGTTCTTATTAATGGATAGGGCTTATTTCCCAAACTTGAATACGTAGGCGGTGAGATTGCTCGCAGCCCGCATTCCTCCAGAGCTCTTCGACGACATACTGTTCTATGTTAACGTGAATCGTGTTTCACAGCGGTACTGGCCAGATGGCCGTGATCTTAAACGGCATGGAGAGCCAAGCCCAAACGACATATTGACCGACCTCAAACAGTGCTCTTTGGTCTGTCGTTTCTGGGCAAACATCTGCCGAAGACACATCTTCTCGGATAGAGCTCTGTATATTGGGTGTTACGATGACGCCAAGATCTTCAGAAGATACGTGGCCCAAGGGTGTCCAAGACTTACACCGGTGTGCCAGCTTATCCGTGAAATACGGGTTTGCCAGCCCTACAAAAGTCGAACGTCCTTTATTCATCTTCTGGATCTCCCCGTCATACAAGAGAAGCTTCGCAACCTCTTCATCGACGGCCCCGTCCCAGGTGGCTTCAATCCTGCAAAACTTGACACACCCCACTGGGGCGTGCCGCCATCTATCATCCCGCCCGACTCATTCCTGCGGAAAGGCGTCACAATTAACAATGTCCATCTTCCTTCATTCCGCCACGTTGCTAGATACCTCAAACACCTTTCTCGTGCTGCCTGGATTTCGTTTGATACTATCACGTGGGATGGGCCCGGGATGGTGATCACCTCACTGCCATACCGTGCACCCGACACAGTTAATTGGCGGATCAAGCCGCACTCCATGCATGTTACGGTCAAGGGAGTCTGCACTGACTCTGTCCGCCTCGCTTTGACAGCTCTTATGATGAACCCGCAATGTCCGATGCACCGACTCAGCGATGAGCAGCAGGTGTGGATGATCAAGTTCATGGCACTGCTGTGGGGTGACAAGGAAGATTCGATCGTGTCAATCGGTGAGCGTCGCAGCGGTCAATCAATCCCCTTATTTGCTGCCTATTGTGGGGAACTGACGTCTCGACCGAACGCTCTCTCAGCATTCGATGTCTCAGAGCACGCGATGATAACAATGCAACTGGGACCATTCCATTTTGTATTGGAAGAAGTGACATCCACGGACCGATTGGACTCTGCCCTACGTGTGGTGGGCATGCACACATACATCTTTAGTGACGAGCACAGCTATGGCACGCTTCCTGTCAACTTCGATACACTGGTCGATCAGCTCATGGCCCATCCCACCATCCGAGCCATTGTGTTCCTGTTCGACTCATTCGACCGCCTGGAAAATTCTTTGGAACCTTTCGTTCAAGTACTTTCCACGGCTACTGAAGTCATTGATGTGGTTCTCGCATATGAGGAAGAGCCTCCAGAGGATGACGCGGAGCATAGAGCAGTCGGCGTAGATCCGGTCACACTAGAGCCCAGCGGTGCGTAACATGTAACATAACCGCCTGTCCCGCACTAATTTCTGTTGGTATCGACAACTCGAAGATTTCATTTGGGCGAACTTCTCGATGGACGTGGGCTGGAGCGCCGACATCCTCCGACGAGAGTTGAAAAAGAAGTATTGAGTGAATACATGGGGCAATTCAAGTTACTCCGTACGTGTGGTTATCTCTCTTCATGCCCTCTCAAATGCGCAGCCAAATCCTCGATATCCCCACCCCCTCCGCCATCGAGTCGCAACTGCACGAGCAGTACTTACTGCCTGACACTCACCCGTACAAGGCATTGTTACGCTAGGGGGTCAACAGCCTATTGAGGGGGATCTCATCACAGGTCCACCATTCATAGATACTGTGAACGCAGAGAGCTACACACATATCGTAGTCGAACACTGGCATTGCGTGTAAAGGTGTCAACATCCGGGTCTCAAGTCAATGGTACCCGTAACAATTGCCTGATCATCGTAGAGTATCAGAGAACATACAAAGATGCAGCCTCTATATCTCCTCCCGTTGACTTTACGCCCTCCTAGACTTCCGTCCCAAACGCCTTTATCAATGCCAATGTCCACGTCCGATGATCCGTAGCTTCTAGAAGTTGGGAGAACTAGTATTGCGGGATATCGAGGCTTCACTACTTAACTGGCTGGTTGTTGGCGGTTAGAGAGGACATGCGTAACCAAAGGAGTTCGGAGATGGAGCATGCAGGACCGAGCCTGAGGGTGAAACGCACCTTCATACCCACTTTCCAGCTCGCCCACGCGACACAACCCCTTGTGATGAACTATTATTCTCTTCCTGTATCATAGTACATAGAGTGTAGATGCAATGGAATTGCACCCCTCGTCACTGCTTACATTGACGGTGGTCGATATGGCAGATGATGATGACTCGGAGGGGAACAGCTCCGTCACGGTGTAGTCCATTGTAGCCAGGATGGGACTACTTATGTCTTCATGCTTGAGCGTGGACTTGATTCTACTTATCTCTGCGCTGGAACCTTTATGGCCAATCGAAAGGGAGAAGCGTTTGATATTTGTCGAATGAGATAGTAGCCCATCTCCAGGTCGTCGGCGCCGGTCCTGAATTCCAGTAGGCGCCAACCGTGACTGGCTTGCTCTGCGGCTTTCATTGCCTTAAGGTCACCACAAAGTCACCACGCACAAGTCGTCTGTACGTTCCTGCACAACCTCATATGTATCTGGCTCTTTCTTGACATAGGCTCGACTGAAACATACTGCATATTAAGATCGCACGTGATTGTGTTTATATCGCTCGCGTCTCCAGCTCAAGTTTGGCTTGAAGTCTAGTGGCGGCGTCTCACCACCGTGCTCACTCAACGCAACGCTTCTCTTCTTAGTGCGAATATACCACCTAGCTATAACCCAAAGACTCGGTGAGTTCCTCTCCCAGATGATCTCCCTTAGTCGAAATACGCCGCTAGTGCTCGGCCGGGTTCAAATTCTGTGCGTAGTGCCCGTACTGTACAAGAGCTTGCGTCGTGCCCACTGTCACTTGCATGGGAAGGTACAAGCCAGAATGCAAGCTGACATGCCTGATGTCAAAGAAAGGCCCAACAGGGCACTTCTGCGACTTGGCTTGCAGTCGTCCGACGTCGCACTGGGAATGCCAGCTCCGCTTATAGTCGGAGCTCTGGAGGCTAACTCATTGGATTCATCCCAGGAAGAGGGTTAAGACACTCCCTCAAACGTCAGCAAACTTGCTACTTCCGTACGTCAAATGGATTCAAGCTCGATGCACGAATCCAAGGGAGGTAACGGCGCTCAGGCTCCTAGGATCGACATCATCCCGCGGTCACTTCACGAGCTCACTCTGGACTGCGACGCGCACGCTGGCGTGGTAGAGCCGGATGCGTACGAAGCCAACAAAAACAGACGGGAAGAATGTCATCTCGCACGCCTCAACACCAAGCTTCGCTCCGAGTCCTCAGGCTCCGGTAGTCTATCGACTGAGGTAGAGCGGCCTGCACAAACTTCGGCTCCCCTCACTGCCTCAGAGTCGGCTCATTCGCTGCCCCTGGGGCCAACTGCTTCCAACAAGCGAAAGCTCGAAGAAACCTCAACCGCTTGCAAGGCTCTCCAGCCTGTACACGCTGCAGATATCGCTGCTGATAAGGCCAAAAGGAAGAAGGACAGGGCGAGGGAGGCGAAGAAGCAGCGTACGAAGAACAAGAAGGCTCGTCAGCGAGAAGAACTCTCAGAAGCAAGTGCAGCCATTCGGCTCAGCTGGTCAGAGAGGCATGGCACGCCAGATATCATCCGTACGGACGTGGCTGCCGAACAGCTCGTTGCCGCAGATGGGATAAGAAAACCCGTGAAGTCGATGTTACCACTCTCGCGGAGGGCCTTAGTGATGGTTTGCGAGTTGTGCAGTGGGATGGAGAGTACGTATAGCCCGTTCTATTTTGCGGTTGTCCTACTGAGATGATGATAGACATCCAGTGGCACTGGTTGACAAGAGCGATAGGGTAATCTGCGTTCTCGCTGGGCGACCCGTTGGCTGTTCTGACTGGGAGCCCTGCTGGCAAGCAGCGGAACAAGATATACGCAAAGCGGGACAGCGCATCTCGGGTGCATCTACGAGTCAAAATGGTGATTTCTCCTGCTTTGCCACTGGTGTCGCGCACAGTGGCGGCCAAAAGGTATGCCTAGCGATAACGAACCTCAGACATACGTTAATACCATCTAGTCTCCTAGAAACCTGAAGCACAACACCACCGATGAAGGGGCCATCTCTGCGTTGAAGCTGAGCTCAAGCCTATGCCGTATGGTCAAATTCGCTCAAGGTGCGAATCAGTCCACGATCTCGCTAATCATCTGACCACTCACTGAGCCGTTCTAGTGGCCATGGCTGGATATGCCCCGAAGTTATATGTGCATTATCGGGATACTCTTAAAGCGCTTTACGCTCACGACCCCCAGCTCACGCCAGCTTTCCGAAATACGATCTGGCCCACGGCATCGTTCGATATGGGCGACCACGTAATCGCACAGGAACACCGTAATGCAGGTAATCTACCACATGGCTGGTGCGCATTGTACAGCCTTGGGGAGTTTGATCCTATCAAGGGAGGACATTCTATCCTACGGGAACTTGGGCTCATCGTTGAGTCCCCCCCTGGCTCACTCATTCTCCTCCCATGTAGCATCATCACTCACGGTAATATTCCAATTCAAGAAGGAGAGAGGCGCAAGTCTTTCATGTTGTATGCTCCAGGCGCCCTCTTTCGATGGGTTGACCATGGTATCCGTGGCAAAGAGGCTCGCATCAGCCACGGCTCGGTGGATACAACGAGAATGCAAGCTGACGAACGAGCTCATCTGGAGGAGGCCTTCAACATGTATTCTGTTGTTGACGAGCTCCAGGCAGACCGTGTTGCGTGCGGGCTGGTTCAGGCGTAGTTAGAATGGAGCTTCGTATTCATTGTCTGAGTGGTATCGAAGAATATTTACTACGCAGTGTATGGCCTATAGTGTACTACGTAGTACAAATTTCATGTATCAAATGAAACAGTACCACACATATGTTATGGTGAGGATGGGGCAACCACGTTATACAGACGAGGAATAGCGCTAGTACGGCCGAATTAGTACAACACGTACTGAAAGATGGGGGGTTCTGAGGCTACTGGTTGTATTAGACTTTCCCGACCTACAGCTGCGTCCCACGCTACAAGGCTTTACGACATTGAGAAAAAGCTTTGTCATTGCATTTCAACTTATCCTTTGACCTCTGAGGACTGATCTAGCTAGTATACGTATCACATCGACCCAATAAATAGGAGACAACCAAGGAAAGGATACACTACACGTGGAATAATAGGCCGTGCATCATCCCCTCTACAAAGAAACCACTACTGATACAGCACGAGAACGGACACACGGGGACGAGGTATAGCTTCTACACGGATACCTCACTCTTACTTGAACAATTGTTGCTCGCTTTTGAGGGAAGGCGACATCAGTAATGCTCAGAGAGAGAACATCGGTACACGTACGAGAACAGCCATAGCTTCTGAGGGTTGTTGTACGTATCGTTGGTATACGCAAAGCGGACTGCATAGATTTATTTCAGCTACTGCATCCGTAGTTGGGCCGAGATGGAGAGGACTTACACTGAGGGAGCTCAGATTGATACTCTGTTGCATGAGATGTCTCAGAAGATACGTTTATGGCTACCAGACATTGTGTAACGTACCTATTGGGTTCTCCTCGTTGAAGAAGCTCCAAGCGATTCTCCAGTTGTGTCTGACGAGAAGAAAATAAGTGAGAATTCATAAGCACGACATCATGATAGGGCTTACCTCATATTGCTGTTGACAAGCCTTCAAGATTGAGTCCCGTCAGAAGAGCCACACAAGCATCAATGCAGACGCGAATACTCACAAGTCGGGTGGAGCCAAGGGATCCTACGACGAAATAACCACAGTAAGCCTCTAGATCGAACAATACACTGAGCGGGACTCACGCTCTTGACACCAGCAGTCTTGATCTCCGAGTCAAGATCGGCCCACTCGAGCACCTGGTTTCCTGCCATCCCCTTGTACTGTACCTTCTCACCGGGCTTACCACCGAAAATGGCGATCTTTGTTTGGTGGCGTTCGAACATAAGAGTGCTGAACATTGCGCAGGTGGACGCGCAGTTCCCGTTGCTCACTGCATTTGTTCAATGAATGAGAATACACAAGTATTGATGTGAACCACTTACCAATGGCGACGTTACTATCATTCAACGGCGGTGAGCAGTTGTAGAAACAGCGGATTGAAAGACTCATACCTGAGGTTAAAAGGTGGCGTAGCAGGAGGCTGCACGCTGAAGCCCTCGTCACATGTATCCTGCACACAGTGGAATTTCAGAGGCATCACATATGTGGAATAACAGTACGACGTACCAGGAACCGCTGGGAAGTCTGGTCGGTCACACCCGTTCCGTTCACTCTGAACGCCACGCTAGGAGTAATATAGTTGTGCGAAGCGGGCATCTGGGTGTTGTTCAGGAACGCGACTGCGTGCATCATAGAACGGGTCATGAGTACCAGTCAATGAGATACCAGGGAGAACGGCATACAGTTATCAGCCGTGTAGAATGCGAAGTTGTCGTTGAGACCAAGAGCAATATCAGCTGCGACGATCTTCTGTGCCAGAGGGTTCGCCCGATTCGTCGACTGGAAGCCACTGTATACGACGTTGGTGTAAGTAGCGTATACGACATGTTTGACACGGTAAGCTTACGGATTGCCGATTCTTGTGCCTATATCAGCGCAATCCTGTCAGACAAGGTACCGTATACGCTGTAGGCAACGATGTCAACCACTCACCGGCGAGGTATTGATGCAAGAATTGTCCCAGGCACACGAAACCACCTATACATGCATCGTTAGCACGCCAAAGAAAGCGAGCTTATCCGAATTCATACTTACCTCCATTATTCGTGAGGTCGATGAGCAACCTCGTTACTCCGGATGCCTGGAACGCCTTGATGGCAGCATCGGTATCCGTCTGGAACTGTACGAAGTCGCCCTCAAACGACCCAATAAACAGCTACGCAACCGTCAGTCATCATTCTGTTCGCTTCAAACGTTAAATACGACAGTACTCACTACACCGGTCTTATTTCCTGGCAAAATAAACGATTTGATCACACCAGTACTTCCCGGCTGAGCAGGTAATGTAGGGAGGAATGGATCCGGAAGGCCCACAGCGGTCTTGGGTGCGACATCGATAACGTTCGCGCGAGCGCGGTGCTTCTTGGATACTGTGAGGCCTGTTACACCGCTTCCCTTGTTATCAACGCCATTCGTCAGGGACGTAGCTGCACAATTGGCCGCCCAGCTTCAAGACAAAGGGTAATCCGAGAGCAGATCAGTACATGTAGCGAAATATACAAAAGTGACACTCACAAAGATGCAGAGTCAGTGAACGGCGCGCCCAAATAATTTGCGGTGTATGGCACCACCACCGTCTCTGCCTTCGTCCCGTTCGCAGGGATGACTTGCAACGTTAACGAATCCCTGTCCGGGAACGCAGGTCCCGAGATATCACCAAACCGCTGCGAGAAATCTGTGCCGCTGATCCTGTAACTGCCAAATGCGCTGTTGACTCTGACACCATGGTCGAGGAAGTTACCACTCTCGGTGTCAGCGATGAGGTCGGCGTAGGCAAAGGGGTCTAAGCCGTTGATGGAGAGGACGCGTGCACCGGCGAGACGTTGCCAGTTAAACGGGGAAGGTCCTGTGGAGGAGAAGAAGGATGTGAACGCGGAACCGATGAGGGGGATGAGGGAGGTTGAGTCTGGTGCGATGAAGACGGATTGGGTGCCGTCTTTTGCGCTGGGGTCGAGGGTGAAGGCTACAAGGGGAGTGGGAAGGAGGTTTTGGAAGGTATTGTAGCAGTTGGGGAAGTAACCTGAAGATATGTGTTAGCAAGGAGTAGTAGAAATGATGGCGAGGACAGACTCACGCGTGTGCCCATCATTGAGTTGAGTGGTAAAGTTATAGACTGCTCGGTTGAAGTCGTAGTCCGTCTAAGATGTCCAACCCCGATCAGCCCGACGAAGCGCAATACCAGCCTGGATTTCCACTCACCGCGTACGTAGTAGCGTTGATCTTCGCAATGTCAGCTCTAATATTGGTCGTCGAATCCTGGAATGGTGGAGGAGAGTTGAGATAGAAGTCTTCGAACGTGTAGAAATCGAAGACGCGAGCGACATTTGTGAGGACGTTCTGCTTCAAGGTCTCGTTGAAAGGGAATGACTTGAGGCATGCCAAAGCCTTGTTGGGTACGACGAACTGCTGGCCTGCAATCGCTGCACAGGGATCTGCAGCATTGACGTAGCTGACGAGCGCAGATAGAAGAGCGATCGAGGTAAAAAGACGCCGTATGCTCGTTGTCGACATGTTCGGTTGATGAACCCGGGTGAGTGTGAGACTCAAGAGCCTCGCACAGCGTCGATGAGTCGAAGCTGGTCGAAGGGATCTGGGTTATAGAACATCTGGCTCTCGCAATCTGTCCCTGCTTAAGTACAGGAGTCGAAATAGAATATAGCCGACTCACCGGTGCGTGTGTGCACGTAGAAACGCCGCCGTACCTGGACAGACTGCAACCGTCACGAACGTCACCACGCACTGGGAGATGCGTAACCGTCTGCATCTCCCACAGACACGACGGGCTACTGATGGAACGAACGTCCGGGATTCAATTACATGCTGTTACACACTGTTCGTATGCTCTGGGGATCGAGCGATGTGAATGGATGGTACTATCTGGTAACAAGCCTGAGACTCACCTACATGGGACCACACGAATACCGGTTGGAGTGCATGTGGTAAGCGGTATACAGCGAGCTCCGTGTAAGCGGGATGGAGGGAGAACGGTGAGTAGATGAGTAGAGGACTGTGTACGGGAGAAGGTTGAAAGAGTGCAGGAAGACGAAGACGGAAGAGACGCATATGGCGGCGAATATGTTGATTGTTACCATCTAGGTAGTCGCGAAACGGAGCAAGAGACAGGATGATTAATCGGTCGTTGTTAGGTATATAGCAGAGAAGCGTAGACTGCACATATTCTATCAATAACTGGTACCGATGATGACATGGGTCGATGTTCGGATATTGAGCGGGGAGAGTGCATACCTGAACTGCTATTCTTACCGACCAATGGCGTGGGCACCGGAACAATATCTGTTTCCATTATTTGAGGTCCGGATTGCCCGAATCTAAGGATAAGTAAGATGCACTTGTTCAAGAGACATACTATGGGGTGACGGGTTTTGCAAACGCGACAAAGTTTGCAAATCGCTGTCCTGTATTTATGACATGAGCTCTTCCGCACCGGTATGATGCGCCATACACAGAGATGGCTCTTACGTCTATTTCGGTGTAGTTTTTATAGATATTAGTGTTGTTCTACGTCCAGCCGATCACTACCGGTAGATTTTGCAGGTTGAAGTGAGAGAGAATCTGGCGAGATCCGAGAGATCTTATAGAGCGGTCGTCCTAGGACTCTCAGAGGTAGACTGTAGTGTTTTTAGCGTTGCATATGCATACTCAAACAAAATAAATTGCATCGCTGTGGGGATGTACGAACGAGAGTCTTTCATATGCGTGACCAACGGAGGATGAGAGTGACGTTACCTGTCGTCACAGACAGCTTCATACAGCACTGAAGCGCTGTGACTTTCGTTACCATCAGACATCAATCTGTGACGAGAACAGCGACAGGTTTTGCAAAACCTCTACTTTCGTCGCCGGAAACGTTCCTCTCAACGCCCTTATCACTTTTGGGATACCAGGTCCTCCGGAAATTGTAGAA
Source organism: Irpex lacteus (assembly GCA_001986395.2). Taxonomy (NCBI): domain Eukaryota; kingdom Fungi; phylum Basidiomycota; class Agaricomycetes; order Polyporales; family Irpicaceae; genus Irpex; species Irpex lacteus. The sequence continues at coordinate 49,469 of MQVO02000035.1, read as the reverse complement.
GAAATCCTAGGCTATCGATGAATGTAAAAATCACGTCTATCGACTAGGTGTACAGCGAATTACACGGTTTGCAGCCGCTACTTTGCAAACGCGTTTGCAAAACCCGTCACCCCATAGTATCCTTCAATAAAATCTGCCGTGAAGGTGATCGTGGCGTACGATTACGACCGGCGAAGAGAGAAATCGTGCTATCTGTATTGGTGTGGAATGCTAGTCGGTTCTACCTCGCTGAACATGAATGGGGTATGAAGATGGCATGAGACGAACATTCGGAGCATAATCTTGGCTCCGGTCCCGCTTCATCCATTCGGGGACAGTAGAACGGTAAGTCCACCTACAAAGAGAAGTCGTTGTATTTGCTCACCTGCCCCATGTGCATCTCGCTGCCCAGACCCTTGCTCGGACACATCTCGTCCCGGCCCTTAGACACAGAGCTACCTGTAACAGGTCAAAGCAGCTTCTGCGAACCTATGTTCGGGCCTTCGCAGAGGATGTGATTGCTAGAACTTCAGTAGATTGCGAATTCGCTACGATTCTTCACCTCGGATCAGGGAAAGTGCTGGGAGCATTCGACACTGTTCACAAGCAAGATCATCGTGGTGGTTCGGGTGAGAACTTCAGCGTCACTCGCCAGCGGTACCCGGTGATAACGTCCTAGTACTTACTGCATACGATTCGCTACTTACTTTGTAGTTACTCGGATAAACCCGAGTAAGCGCACTTTCTTATCTGTTTGATTATCTGCCGATAACACCCATTTGCTTCCCCGCATACATTGCGCGTCTACGCTGCCATCAAAGTGTGCCAGCGTTCTTTGCTTTGGGACGACCATCCTCTCTGTGGCCTTCTCTCCTCTCATCCCATCTCTCTAGCACCATATTGCCTGTGCATTACGATTTTGGACATTATCTGGACTACAACGGACTACATTTGGATAATTGGATCCCAGATACCCTCACGAACAGAGACTTGTACACCCAAGTACCTCAGCTCAACGAGAAGACGCGATGTTTCAGAGGCTCGTTAGACGGATTTCGACGTCCTTCTACCCGAGGCCTGACAGGCCTTGGAACGATGATGGTTAGTTCTCCAACTGAGCTTTCCTTACTGCTGTGCATGCTCTGTTTCGGTGAATGACGATTGCTTCATACCTTTGTGATCTCACAAGGTCGTGTCCGCCACGATGCTCGATTACAGGCTTCTGCGACGCATGGCCTTGTATCTGTGGTCGATTATGTCCTATCTTCTCTTTCTTCGGCCATATCATTTCATCTTCTTCATTTCACCTGAGCATCTCTTCGATCGTCCTGTCACGTATCACATCTCTAACACCCGAGTACAGCAACATCCACAGCACCCTCGATCCAAATAGGATCCAAGCGCCGTCTGGCAGATTCCGACGATGAAGACGACTACTCACAGTCCGTATCCATGCCCCCGCCAAGCAGTCTTCCTGGCACGCCTACGACACCCGGTTATGGAAGTGTGACGAAGAAGCAGAGAGTGGGTATGGATATCGACGGAGAGGAGTCGACGCAAGCGAAGGCTGGTGAAGTAAGTGCGGAAACAGTGCAAGCAGGAGAGGAGAAGGTGGAAGAAGGCGTTAAGGAGGTGACGGAGGGCGTTCGGGAAGTCGAGATTACGTCCCAGGCCACTGAGGCCCACCCCACGAAATCGGAGACGGAGACGGCGAGCAACGACATAGTTCAGGTTGTTACTCCGGCCGCCGATGCTGCCAAGTCAGAAGAGCCTGCCAAAGAAGCAGTCCCTATCACCGAATCAATCGAGGAGGCGACGGCCGCCGCTGTCCCTCTGCCTGAGTCTCCCGACCTACGAGCCCAAGTTGAGGTTCCGGCACTAGAACCTGGTGAAATTTCGACGGAATCGAGCACGGATGAAGCCACGAAGTCTACAGATGCAACGACGAAGAAGGTTGGCGCTCCAGCGGATAAGGAAGTTCCGTCACCCATACAGCCGGCTGAAAACGTCGAAGAGGCGAAAGAGGGGAAGGCGGACAGCGTGCTTCAAGCTACAACGGACCCAACACCCTAATCTAGGTCTCTCTGCCTGTACGCCCCTCGTTTGGACGTCGTTTACCGGGCACGACGAGCACATTAGGCCTCCCATCCCCGTCGTGCACGATATTCCCTGCATATTCTCGCCCCCTTCCCATTCACGACGCACGTCCCTTCCTCCCCTGTCCATCCATCACATTCATATTCACATTCATGGAACCTATACCTTTACCTCTAATCGCTACCATCTACTCTTTATCTCTATACTTTGAGCTGTGTTGGTGCTTTCAAATGTCGATCTCCTTGGCGGTGTACATACGACTCTTACGTTTTGGTTATCAGCTGCTTTGTAGTACGTGTACGAATCAATTCCCTTGCTTACTATTGCCTGCTCTCTAGCTACTTATCAAGTTCATCGCGACGGTCGACGCCGTAGCAGCGACAGCAACTCGTCGACTGAACCTGATGGCTCGAGGCACACCTGCCCTTGTGCGGCAGCGAACGACGAGATCGGGCCTTCACTGGTCTTCGACAAAGAACGGGAAGGATGAGAGTGTTCATACGCTAAGCATATGGTAGTACAATTGATGAATTGGTTGATTTGGCGGGTTTAATTCCAAGTTTACAGAGAGATAGCAGTACATGAGATACCAGAACGGTTCGAAGCCATGTCCCTTGCAATCATGGCATCCTACGGCTACGCTTACCTGATTGCGTCTCGGACTCCAGCGCAGTCCCTCCTGAGGGCCTTTTGTGAACCGAGGGTGGCGCCACATTCTGCAGGGAACGCTCTCCAGAGACTCTCGAAGGTCCCTCGCTCGATGGTGGGATTGAACGAGAACGAGCTCGAGCTCCGTGTGTAGAACTCGGCGCCGGGCCCGGGGAACGCGAAATTGCTAGCCTCTGTGGGCGCGAACGTAATCGCTCGCAAAGAGCGTCGTCTATGATAGCATAAACAAGGGCCTCAATTCAAGCAGGGAAAGAGCGCTCACAGGAAATGTTCCAACCAGAGGGCCAGGTGGAACGCTGCTGGAGTTCCAGGAACTCGATGATTTCCGCCTGCGGGAAGTCAAGGGGATCCACGCCAGGGTTTTTCTCCATCCACTCGCGCTGCCCATCCTGCCATGCCGTGCCGTCTTCGACGCCACGACGCTTTATCTGTGGAACCAAACTATTGAGCGACAGTGGAAGAGGAGTCAGGACGAAACACCTTGCTCACGCTCTCCAAGGCAAGGGCCCGAAGTAGTGTTCCTGGACCGTAGTCCAGACGATCAAAGCCGATATACGAGCTGATCAACTTGTCAGAAATCTCTCGAATGTAGTCGGGGCCTTCGAACGGTAGTCCTAAGAAGTATTGCCGGTATGGGTCCGTGCCAGCCCATCCCCGCCAATCTATCAAATAAGTATGCACGATCAATAGTCAAGAAAACAACACACAGATCAACGACCAACCGAAGTTCTCCAAGTCTGGATCCTCCTCATACATTGCCTGCCATTGTTCCTTCTGCTCCTCGTTCAATGGCAGTAGGCTATGGTCCTCGTCGTAGGAGACAGGGCGCTCAGGCAATCCTCCTACAATAACTGTCGCGGCGTACGCAACCAACGGGCTGTACTCCTCTTTGCCACCCTCGAACGTGGTCTCGTAGTGTCGTAATATGGCGTGGTTGAGGCGGAAATGAAAGATGATTATACTTGAAGCAAAGCTCTCGGCTTCAATGTAGCTCAGCGCACGTTGGTCCCGAGCCAAACGACCCTTTCCAAGAAACCGAGGGCTCTCCTTCACTGTCTTGATCATCGTGTTCCACCACGAATAATATATCCTCGCCAGTTCGGCATGTCGTATAGGAATATGCGCCACGCATGTCGAATTGTCCAACGACTCGGATGGTGTTTGGCCGATGACCCTTTCGCTTCTGCAGAGTTCGAAGTATCCGTTTCCGCCCGCATGCGCGCATGGCACAATGATGTACCAGTAGTAAGTAGCTGCAGTAAACTCCAAGTCTGAAATGTAATCGGGATGCTCCCGTTCCCAGAATAAAATTTTGTGGTTACGCAGACGCTGACGACTGATGGGAAAAGTACTCGAATGAACGCTTATATTTTATCTACGGATTTACAGTGTATTTATGTATACTAGAATAGGAGCTAATAGGAGCTATTACTATAAACGGGTTTGTTACTGTTTTCTCTACGGGTTATCTATAGGTTAACGATCGAAAGCGGAAATACTAATTAAGTAATAAAAGATCGGTCTGGAACGGCGGATACAAAATGGGAAATGGACGGGAGTCGGGATTACGGGGTTACGAAAACGCCGAATAACAACACTCCCCCTCAACGAGCTGAGCGTGTGAACGGGCGCGAGTTGCCTAGAAGGCGTACTCCTCGAGAGTGTCGGCAGTGGCGACGACAGCGGTAGCGCTGGCCGGCTTATCGGGTTCGTTGCATTCCGGACGGATGTGGCCTTCTTTCCCGCACTTGTGGCAGTTAACGCCCTTGCGGAATTTCTTCTTGCCAAATCGGGCAGTCGCGTTGAATGCTTGGTCGGGTCCTCGTGCCTTGCGTCGGGCATTGTCTTGAGTGATGCGAGAGATAATGTCGGAGGAAGTGAGATCGTCGTTAATGACGACGGAAGTGACTAGACCATCCCAGGAAGGAGGGAGTGCCGAGAGAATGCACATGGCGAGGTCATTGTCGGAGAGTGCCGAAGTGTTCTCCCCCTTAATGAGGTTGAACTCGACCCAGAGGCGCTTGATCTGCCTGATCGCAAGATCCAGATCGTCGGTCTCTTCCATACGGTAGCTGAATAGCTGTCTGCGAGTTGTAATGCGGGCTACACCGCCCTGAGATGCGAATACGTTCGCCAAGGCGTCCCACGCCTGCTTCGAAGTCGTAGCGGAAATGACGTGCAACAGCATGTCGTTGTTGATGCGGAGACGAATCGCGGTAAGCGCGCGGCGATCGGCCTGATCCCATTCGGCGGTATCACCTCTCTTGGGCGAGGGAGCTTCGCCAGAGACGTACTTCCATAATCCTTGGTCAAAGAGGATGTCGGAGAGCTGGGTGCGCCAAGGAATGTAATTGTCCGCACCGCTGAGGGGTGGAATACGGAAGGATGATGAGGAGCCATAGTAGGCGGGAGTGGTGGTAGTGTCGGCCATAATTGCCTTTTCGGGAAGTGGTGGAGATAGAGTGTGATGGGCGGTGATGGAAGTGATGGGGATAATAAAGTTGGCCTACGGGCGTACTGCCGGCGTCAATCGCCACCCAGATAAGATAAGATTCGGCCTACGGGCACAATGCCGACCTAGTGTCGCCGCGAGAGATAACGAGTGAAGCGAGAGTAGAGCAAGTCGTTTAGAGCGCGGGGCTCATAACCTTTTGTGGTTACGCAGACGCTGACGACTGATGGGAAAAGTACTCGAATGAACGCTTATATTTTATCTACGGATTTACAGTGTATTTATGTATACTAGAATAGGAGCTAATAGGAGCTATTACTATAAACGGGTTTGTTACTGTTTTCTCTACGGGTTATCTATAGGTTAACGATCGAAAGCGGAAATACTAATTAAGTAATAAAAGATCGGTCTGGAACGGCGGATACAAAATGGGAAATGGACGGGAGTCGGGATTACGGGGTTACGAAAACGCCGAATAACAACATAAAATAAGATCAGGTATGAGGATACCTAGCCCTGATGGATTGGTGAGTCCCGATAATGACTCTGACTACGAGTAAATAGCTTACTGTCACGGGAACGACGTTCCGCGGGTTGAACCGAGTCGGCGGTTGCAGAAGCGACACCCCGACTCGGAGCGGGAGAAACGGAGTGCTCTGTGTACAGATCGCTCAAGGAGCTTGCCTCCCTCTGGTTCCTCTCTTCGTGGTGTGGATCGTCATTGTCCTGAACGTCCAGAATCACCACATCCACACAGGGCTGTGGGCGCCCAAGAGGGAAATAATGATCTATCTTACGGAATTTTTGTAACACTGCCAACGGCTCATCCAGTTGCTGGCGAACACGAGAGGTAATCCTACTCAATGTCTCCTCACGCTCGAGCGAAACGGCCGTTGGGCACTGTTGATCAAAGGACGATCAAAGAACAAGTCAGCATACACGACTGAAATGGGGATTCAGGAAGAGAATTGACTTTGTACAGATTCAAGTGGGTGAACGGCCTGTACGAGGGGTTCAAGGCGCAAATCATTGCACCGAGACGATCGACACTCTCGTTGAGAGAGATATCGACCGAAAAGTAGGTGGTCGGGTGTCGCAATGACACCACCCATAGAGTAGTAGTTGTAGCGGGGACGGCCATGCCAGTGACTCAGATTGTGATGGTGGGCGACAAGAAACACGAACACGCCCAGTACCAGTGATCGCATTGAAGAGCAGCACAAACCAAACTCCGAACAATGTCTGTCTGTGCGTATCCCGTAGCGATATTTCAGGCTCCGAGTCCGCAACAGCGCCGATGAAATACTTACTCGGCGTCAGATCAAATCGACACGTCTTGCATCTCTCGCTCTCCCTCCCGCAGGTGTAAGTAGTACCTGCTGCTCGGCACGTCACCAACATGATATTAAGACTCGCGCAATTAGGCTCTGGTCGTGTAGCTAGCATCAAGCCCCGACTTGGACACGGCGGCTGGCGCGAATAACCAGGGCTTCCTCATCATTCGAAACAACTTGAATCGCGGTAGCTTGACGTGACCGACGAGGTCTTGAAGCTTGAAGAGCAGTACATCTCGAGTGTAGGCAAGAGAACTACACATAGAACTCCGTGGCATTGAGGTGTGATGGGTCGGGGATGACACGCCTATTATGAGGGTGCGACGAGGGGTACGAGTTGAGGCTGCTGGGAGAGCAGATAGGTGCGTCTACGGATTGTTCTGCAAAAGCACGCCACTCAAATGATCCTTGTAGTTTGTGTAGGTACGTTACCAGCCGTATCTGTCGTCAATCCGGCTGTTACTAGTAGATAACAGCAGGTCCTCTTCGAAGACACTGCCCAAGGCTATCTGTTTTCGCCGTTCTTGACTCTTGCCGTTCTGCTGGCATCGAGATCTTTCGCTGAAAACCCAATGGCATGTGCTTCATGCAGGAATGCCCAGCAAGTGGACTTTGGGGCTGTCTCTGGTGGATTGCGATGTCGGCAGAGTTAGGAAGACAAGGATATGCCATGGTAGATGTTCGTTCCTCCCCCTTCAAGATAAGACAAGTTACGACGTTCTGTGGTCTGGCTATAACGAGAGGCCTCAGGCCATAGCAAATCTATTACCTACCCAGCCTCCCTCGTCTTCCCCTCTTTGCCTCGATCACGCAAGTGTCATCTCCCCGCCCCCAGATTTCATGAAAAGATATCCCACGCCGCCATACTGTTGTTCTTATCTGCCAATTCAAATCCTAACCCATGTCGCTACTATGCTCGACTTTTGACCTGCTGCTTGCGCCGTCAATTGAGTCTCTTATACGACTGCACTACCTTCCACGCTCTTCATAGCTCCGATCACACATCGATCACTCTCGATCGCAATTACGCCCTCATGCGCACCCATTTTCAAGATCAATCGGGGAGCTCTGCCGCGCAATGCTTGTGAAGCATTGATATCCGCTGGAGCTCCTCAGCAGCATGTATAAGACCCTTGTGTTTTGGCTGCTTGATAGTCATACGTGTACGAATGAATTGCTTTGCTCGAAGATCTTTTACCCTGAAAATCAGAGGCTGAGCAACGACCGGTGTTCTCGATATTTCGAGCACCACTGCCATTGGAACGGGAGGGTATGCACCCACTCAAGTCTTCTTCAGCTAGCGTCGTGGCACCTCAGGCTTTGAGCTCCTATCCCAGCCCCGACTGACCTACCCCAAGTGCGATCTTGGATGAGAGACAATGATGTGACCATTGAGTGCGAAAGGACAAGCGGATTACGCACCATTCGGTTCCAGGTGACCATCATGATATTGATGCACACTGGTTTCCATACCATTCCTAGAAAGAGTTTAAAAGGTTTGACTGCAGGGTGGATCGCTAGACGGAAAGGTTGCGAAGTAGCTTGTGTATTCTCGAAGGAGTTAACGAGAAAGACCACGACACGGACAAAGGGTGGGTCCTGCGGTGATCAACCAAAAAGTCGAGCTTCACTGGAAGCTGAGCGTATCTGATCGATATATGCGTGAAAGCCGACCACCTTATTAATGCGAAAGTCGACTTATTCGCAGGCGATACTGTATCTTCGAATGTGAATGGAACTCCTCCCCAACACGCATCGCTGTCGCATGCTCTGAGACATCGCTGAGAAAGCGTTAGACTGCGACGTACGTGAGCAAGAATATGGGACATGACACTAACCGGGATGCACGTACGGATCCTTCTTCTCGCTCCACAGAAACCTCGTGAAGGAGATCATCCGCACCCGTACAATATCACTGAGACGGTGCAGCGGACAACGTGGGTCCAGCATCACAGCCGGGATGGACATTGTCGATCAATCCATCGGTTATGGTCTCTACGGAGTGCGGTCTGCGTCGCCGGGAGAGTGCTTCATCGAAAGGCTGTGACGCATTTCGTGACAGGCTTGTGGGAAGGCAGATGGACGTTAGCAAATAAAAACCGAAGTGTATTCTGGAGGAATGAGCTAGGGAGAGAAAGAGACGGAGTCACACTCCAATGAGGCGTGTCTAGCTCCGTAGGTAAAAGGCCTCTGGGGCGGGGTCCTGAATCTCGAGTGATTCAAGCTTGTTTCGGATAACTGGAAGATAAAAAAGATAAAGGAACGAGGTTTGATGTTCTTTGCTTCCTTTCACTGTTAATAATCATTCAAACCGAGTAACGAGTTTGCTGGGATCCTTCGGAAATCCGAGTCCGTTTCCCTCTGCAAGCAAGCTAACATCAGTCATCGTCGACGGCCAGAGGGTCGACATAAACGTACCTATCTCCTCGATGCTGCCCGCCTGCTTATATCCTGGGGAGACCGCAAGTTTCACTTGCGGAGTGATTCCACGTCTGTTTATAGAAGCCAGAAATCGACGAAGATCCTTTCCGAACGTTCCTACCGACCACTGGTCGAGATGAACGAGCGGAAAGGACGATTGTGAGCAGGCAGGGGTGTAATTAGAGTCCAAGCGCCGGAAACGAGTCGACGAAATGGTCTCAGACAGCCGACAGTGACAAGGAAGTAGGGAATGTCGTTGATGCTGCTTTGTAACAGTACGGGTGAGTTACGACTAAGTAGACGACTTGGAAAGGCCTGCGTGACATGAGCGAGCCAGTATGTGTGACACAAGAACAGTTTACGCACCTTCATATTTAGGACCAGAAACGTTCGTCCCAGCCAGACTCTCAACAACAATATTCCCCACCCAGTTCGCGATACATCTGAGCCCTTGAAGTAAGCAAGCCATTAGACAACCTTCCAGTCTTGATCCTTCTACTATCCTAAAGCAGGTATTATATTTGCAAACCGTATACTTCGGTATGCTCACAGAAACCTCGGTAAGCATGTAGTAAAAGTTGTATGAGGAGAGTAGCCAGAACAAGATGGAGGAAGAGGTGATAACTCTGGCTGATGGTAAGACTCGTAAGACTCGTGCTTACCGTGAGAATATCAATCTAGTTACTTCCTTACATACTAATAAGCGCTCAGTACAAAATGCCGACCTCGTTAATCATTCTCGGCGACTACCATCCATGGCCAACTCACTCTCGGGTCTCGACTTCCCAGGAGGACTCGAGTCATACATAGGAGAGCGTAGGATTAATTCCACGCGCAATCTTCGAGATACTCGCACCTGTGGTGGCCCAAGACACATCGTGTACGACGGGCGACACGGGCTGCTTTCTTTCATCGTCATCCCTATCGATGACCGTCGACGTCAGTGGCGATGAGGGATGCAACCCTCTTGTGTAAAATCGTCATGCATGTAACACGCGTAAGGAGTAAGCGAGGGGCCATTGAAGGACTGGGATGAATAGGCTTCGAGCCGCGTGGCAGAATCGGGAGGTGGTCTCTGGTTATGCGCATGCGTGCTTCCCCTAAGCAGGTCTTTGACCATACACACAATCACCTGTTATATCGGTGATACATATGATACTTGAACTCTGTACTCCCGTTGTCAACCTATTGTACGTGGATTTTGATGATGTTGTCACACTCATTCGTTACGCCTGAACGCCAACTTGAATGCCGATCTAGAAGTCAATGAAGATAGAAGTCAATGAAGCATTGAGCGTCGACGTCAGCGTTCACGAATTCAGACTAGCATAACAGGCGGAAACGGAGAGGGAGAGGTCGATGGTAAGGTGTGCGAATGAATATGGAATGCCTCACATGTGTGCGCGAACGCAATCGCTCGCAATGGGCGTTGTCTACTATGATAGAATAAAAAGGCCTAAATTCAAGCAGGGAAGAGCACTCACAAGAAATGTCCCAGCCGATGATTTCCACCTGCGAGAATTCAAGGGGGTCCACGCGAGGGATTGCTCCATTCACTTGCGCTGCCCGTCCTGCCAGGTCGTGCCGTCTTCGACGACACGGCCCACGGACGTGAACAGCTGGTCAATTTTAGTCTATCGTAAATAGTCGTTTTGTGTGTATTATATACAAACACTGTCTGTTAAGTGCATACTCAGTCGTAGACCAATACAAAAGCAAGAAAATCTACAGGCCCAAGAGTCAATGACTGCATTGTATACTGTGACGGTATCGAAGTGATGAGTACTCACACAAAGGAACCTTACACGTCACCACTCGAACAACTCAACTCTCATTTGATACGGTTGCCCGACAACGTCCGTTACATTGTGAACTCCTCCACATTCAGCTGCACTTCCGGGGCCAATCCTTTCAAAACACTCATAGGCCTCGCGAAGGGGGCTGAAAGTGCGCGACGAATGGATGCCACAAGAGGTTCGGGTCCAGAAACTGGGCAATGCAACGTCAGAGATTTAACGGAGCGGATCTGTGTAGAGAATTGTACCATCGACGGAGACCGGTCCTTCAGAGGTAGTTACAGCTTCTTCCAGGATCTCATGTGCATTTGGACGACCGTAGTATATCCGCACACAGTCATAATCCAGGCCTATTGACCGGCCGTGGAAGTGATTCGAAGCCCCTCTCACAGGCGTGTCAGCACCGGAGCGTTTCTCATCCGTAGCAGAGTACTCGTTTGAACCTGACTTCCGCTCCTCCAGGACTGGCACGTCGATCGTGTCAGGGGTCTGCGGTTCAGCGGGAGACGAGCTGGTGGTCTTTTCGTTAGATTCTTCAGCGTCCTCGGGACACCCGGCGGTGACGTGGATGGACACGATAAGTTCCACATCCGACGGTGCAGCGGCAATGGCCCTCTGGAGCTCGGGGAGAACCCATTTCACGTGCGCTGAGTGGGAGGTTAGTCATGCAAACAAACTTCTCAACAGTTGGGGATAGCACGGCATACCTGAGTGTCGGATGGCCCACACGAAGAGGACTCGTTTAGCACAGTGCTTCCCGGCGGCGGCTTCCCTGAGAAATGAGCGGTCCATTAGCGCATTACCCTGACAAGTGCATAACGAGAATGGCTACTTCAGAGTACCCCACATCCTCGGTAGTATATATGCAATGCCAGACCCGCCTAGAAGACGTTGAGTACGGGATAGAATACATATGTACACGCTAATACTCACCGCCAAAGAAAACACACGTCTCAAACCTCGAGATGTCCGGTGGCGCTCCATATGGTCCATCCATAAAGATAGGAAGTTGCATCGTTAACGGTCCCTCTGTACCTGACTCGATCTGTCTCTGGTTCTTCATGAGGATGTGTTCCTTCAGCCGCTTCGTGAAGCCATCCCTGACGCGCACTATCCACGTGAGTTCGAATTCGTTCTTCCCGATCGGATTCTCTGGCGACAAGGCGACTGACCGCGGAGCCTCAGCAACGCTTGCCATAGTAAATGGATGAGACTCGATGGGGCCGATGGTTGGGAACGCCAGGAACATGTGCTTTCCTGGTGTCCATCCGCCCTCGTAAGGTGACATGGGAATCTCAGCTCCGTAGAATTTACGAGTGACGGTGATACGGACAGCATCGGGGGTGACGAGTTCGAGTGTCGCAGGAGATTTGTTTGGGGAGTGGAAGTTGCTGAGAATGAGGTAACGGAGATACCGGGAGCCACGATCGACTCCCCAGATGAGGAAGCATGGCCATATCAGCTTGGTATAGCTGTACAGAATCTCAGCGTACTGTAAGAGGGAACGAAGGTCGCTTACATACCGAGAGTCAGAGCCCGTGATATGTACGCAGGAGCAAACCAAGAGAACACTGTAATGCGATCACTACACGGAAGTAACCTTCAATATAAACTGACGTACAAGACCAGAATGATATGACCGAGGAAGAAGAACTCGTAGAATCTCTTTCTTATCGGCTTAAGAGAGAGAAGAGTCAAGACGATTTGAACGATACCTGCGGCAAGTCCCACGGTACGCCAAGGATGGCTGAAGAGTTTCGCATGCTCAGCGACCCTGCGAATAGTAAACGGTCAGCGACTCAAGAAATGTACGATAACCGTACGGACGTACAGCGCGAATGCATGTGTCCAAGAGAGGACCAAGGCTGCTCGTGACGTAGTACGGTGCATGTAATTCAACTGGACGTAAGACAATTGCGAGTTCGAGTCAGCATATGTCGTCTATCACAGCCCGCGTGCACCTGACCTTCTCATGGCTTATGCCGGTGAGGACTACGGATCATGGGTAAGTAGTTGACCGATAATTACAACTAAGGCTTCCACTCACGTTGGAGGGCGTTGTTCTTCATGGCGAGAGCAACAATCAGAGGGAACTGCATGGTAACCAATTCTCCGGATCGCCTCTGAAGAACATTGAGAGTCTTGTCTGAAGGTAATGCCAACTCGTCAGCGTGTATTTTGCGATAAGGTGGACGATTCTTAGACACGTACAATCCTTAAACGTGAATGCCATCAAGATCGCAAAGTACGCCGAAGACATCACTACCTCCGTCAGGTTACCCTCCACGAACGGAATCCGTTTTCTGAACCCCACGATCCTCGAAGCAGTCAAGACAGATACGGGAAGGCGCCGAAGAGATATTTTGCCGTTGCCAGAACCTCCTGACCGGTTTGCCTCACTGGTACTACTCTTCATTGAAGGGTTTGGGTTAGGTCGACGTAGAGCATGCCGACGTTTCCATGCCCAGAGTATCGAGAAGATGTTCAGAACAATAGCGGCACCGATCACTCCGGTATAGATCCACCACGTATGGTATCCCAGCTGGGATGGCATTGTCAATCGTTATGTATAATAGTCTGATAACGTATTCGAACCGTACAAGGACACCGTTAGTTACGAAGGGACGTTTGGCTTTAGCTTTAGCTTTGGTGGTGGAGCTTGCACTATGGACTGCGCTCGCTGTTGTGGATGCGAGAATACTGAGGGCTATGCTTGAAGTCGCGTGGTGAGCCATGATGGGAGGTGTTACTCAGGCGGCGGGGAAGATGGGGAGGGTGTGGGTTAAACCCGGAGTGTACCTGTCGACGCAGTGAGCCGGCGGATAATTTGTACTCACGACGGGGGAATGGGCCGACTAAAAATCCTGGCAGCTGAAGGTTTGTGACATGCAATGTGGATGCAATGGCTGCTCTCGACGCGTCGTCGGTTTTGCCTCTTCTATGGAACCATTGCACGGAATCACAGTTCTTAATGATTGTGCGCGTTCTAGTGGTAAGCCGCGGCTCGTTTTGTCCACGGAATGTCAGAAAATTAGGCTGCTCACGGTTAAAGCTTTAAAGGCTCACCACATGGGTCGCCCGATGTTCAATCCATATTCTTGGCATAAGTAGCCCCTGCGTGGTTCACGTTATAGGATTGGATGAGCTGCGGGCGGACGTCAGAGCCGACGGTATCATGCTGATCGAAAACATTATCTGATAAGATCGACATCCTGCGATTCATCCAATCGGATGATGCACCACTAGCGCTAAAGATAACGCCGAGACTACTCGTGCGCTGTTCCTGACTCGCCCAGACGTTGATTATACCCTGTTATACCACTGTTCCGCGGTACTCTTCCTGCGGAAAGTACAGTTGTGATGGTGAGTACTGATTGAATTAATACACAGCGTACCACCGTGACAGCGTGTCTCAGGGATCCAGCTCCAGAACACGTCTACGTGAATCGATCGAAGGCTGCGAGGAAGGTGTCTTGCGGCGTGGTTGAACCAATTGAGCTGAGTAGCGGCCGTAGCACAAAGTTCACCAATGAACCGATAAGTATTCGACTCAGTGAGCGTATGAGGCTACTTCCGGAGATTTTCACAGCCGTGGTTGAACACACGAGTTTTCTGTGGCGAGAGTCCGCTGTTCAAGTAAGCCAATAACGATTCGTAACTATCCAACAGTCAGCCTAAACGAATAGGTGCACACTATGAAATCGTATCAGATTAGTAGAAACAGAGAGAAGGACTTTGGCGAGCGCACCTTTCGTCCTACGTGTCTACTCGAGTTAAGTCTGACTTGACATCCTAAGTATGGTCGAGGTCAACGATGGGGAAGAACGGCATCGGCATGAGGTCGATCTTACAGCTAAACACGACGGTACCGGGGTTTGCCCAGGTGAGATACTGCTTCGATGGTGTCTAGAAGAGGGTAGCGGCCAAGTACTTGGTACGTCGAGAGCTGAAGACATTGTTAACGTCCACTGACGTCTGATAAAGTGAGGACTTGTGAAGTAAGATCCAACCAATAAAAAATGGCGCACCGCAGAGCACTTAGAGAGCTACAGCTCCTGAAGCATCTGTGTATGCAGTTCACATCGTCATCTAGCAGGAGTCTTGGTCGCGCAGTTTTGTATTGGATCCTTGGCTCCGCTGTGTTCTGCTTGCTCGCTCGGCGACTGTTTTGCTACGTGTAGTGATGATTATCAGTGGTATTGGTCATATTCGTCTCCAGGATATCGAGTAGAGACTTGAGGGAGTGAGCGGTCGACGCGACGGATGAAAGTCAGTCACGGTGTATTGTAAAGAGACGATAATGAAGATGGGTAAGACGGGTGCTTACCGTAGTAAGAAATACTTATTACATTTGTTCAGACTCCGCTATACAAGCGCCAGTGAATTGCTTACTCCTTTTAGTGTCTGTTAACGCTTCGCTCTCAAGGACCACCACCATCGTCGAATCCTCTGCAACTAGATTCACAGTCTTCGAGCGACAATCCACATCCACTGCGAAGACCTGGCCATACACGCTCTTATAGAGCAGGGACAAGACACGCCCGCTGACATCTTTCCGTCCGTCCTCATCGTTCCTGTCGACGGTCGTCAACGTGGACGATGAGGAGGGATGGAATGGAGGTTCGACTGAGATGCTACGACAAACGGCAGGAGGCGTATTCCAGGCTAGAATGCGAAGGGGCCGGATGGTCATCAGACCATACGATAGCGTCTGAGCAGGTGGTTTAGAGATTGCGGAAGGTGCGTTGGTCCCGTTGTCTCTATGTGCGAACGCTGAATGACTCACTGTGGTCCCCGTAGTTTGTAAGCGTAGGACACGATTTATTTGCGGCTCATCGACATCACTCAAGAGTCTTGGCCGGCCGGTGTAGTCAGATAGGTGTGTTACGTCGAACACTATTTGATGGAGATCAAGCCGCACCTTCCCTTGCCTCGACGTCGCTGTCAACTCTCGTCTTTCCGGGCATTTATCGGTCGGAGGCCTCATGGGAAGTTGCCGCCGGGCGATAGTTCGATGCTGATAGAGGTGGGTATTGACGACGGTAGTACTAGGAATGGAGCGTGTCGTGAGAGGAGATGACGGCGGTTTTGTGATACAAGCAGCTGAGTACGAGGGATATGTAGGAGGTACGTTCGTTTCCTTCAGGACATGTCTCATTCGAGCTCGGCGGGTTTCATAGCGACGGCGGGCTACCTCAACCCTATCATCCATCCGATCCAATCAACTAGTATACTTCTGTGCTCGCTTCCTTGGCTGCGCTCCCGTCAACATATCGCCTTGAGCCTCTCGTATCACCCAAAGATAGTCTCTCCCCATCGTACTGCGCCGCTCTGCCTTCGTCTATGCGTTCCAATCCAATCAACCACTGATATTGGCTGCCCGTCGGCTCGTCGACTCACAGCATCCACGGGGCTCTCGTCTGGAAAAGCCTTATGACTCAGGACGTCTATATGCTCGTCTATCGTGTTTTACTTCTAATGTGTCGCATATGATCTCTGCACAACCGGTCTTTCGGTCTTATTCTGCTGCACGAGCTCTTTGCCTCAGTCGCTGTGATGTGATCGCCAACCGATCACCTCTCGCGATCGTATCGATCATGAAGCTTCTTATGCCCTCACGCACACCTACTCGCACCCAAGATCTATCTGAAACGTCGCCATGGCCTTGATCCTCACCCAAGCCTGAGACAGGTAAAACTCGATGGTGTCCTTGGACAATACGCTCAAATAGCATATTCTGGGTGACCCTATGCTGATTCCATGACAGGGAGTGCTCTGGAAGTTTGGGAGGTGAGGCACGTCCGCTCATAATTCATGAGCATCCATGCTGACTGAGGAGACAAAGCTGATCATTTGACCTCCACTTGCTAACTTCGCAATGGTCAGCGATCAAGTATTCAGCTGCAAGTAACAGAGCGGTAGCTCGTAGTGACGGTGCACCGATGTATCCAGCACGATTAGGGCAAGGCGATCACTAGAAGGCTGATCTAAGTAACTGCCGTCATGGGACATCCAATTCGATGCAGGATCCCTGCACAGCTCTGAGCATTGACGTCCGCGCGGACTGATCAGAGTAAACAAGGTCTATCTCAGCAATAGTACGGTACGTATACCGGTGGTAGAACTCGTCCCTATAAATGTTCACCCTCTCACGCTCTCACAGACATTGATATCTAGGTCGATGGCGAAATAAACACGCAGAGGCCGTCAGAGGTGTGCTAGTGTTGGAGATATGTCTATCGAAGCGTGGATATGCCAGCCCGACACGCCGCGTGCAAATTTGTGAGTCGTAACTCGCTTGATATGCGCGTGTAGCCCTTTCTGACCATCAGCACATCAAACGCATGCAGAAAAGGCCTGCGAAATATTCTTTGGTGGCACTCCGAGTCGAGGTCTGCCAGTGGTAAGTTTTGTCACGCTGAAGTCTCGGTCCACAATCGCAGTGCGTAGCCACAAGCATACTACAAGCCTAGTCAGCATGGCCCCTATGGAGATTTGGAGTGTATAGATGTTCGATTACATCACGCGTCGATGACAGAGGTTAGAGTGAAGAAGTAACGATTGAAAATAAGTATATTGGTATAAACGCGAGTATCTGATATGTGTTGATTATTTGGCTATGCGATGATCGTCGATATCTTGTGCGAAGTCGGAGGGTACAGTCCATCTGCCAGTGAGAAAGCGCCAAATACTAGACGTGTCACTTTGTAATGACAACGATGATAGTGATTTCGAGTGTGCATCATTTCTCTGTAAAGAGAGTGGCAACATTGAATGTGTATAGCGATTGCGCCCGAGCCATGACCGCGACCGTTGTATGCTGTGTATCGGCCACATAACCGTTGTATGTGACATGCCTGAGATGTTCACACAGGGGGTCAGTGTACGCTCCCTCGAATTTTCTTCTTGAGGTGCGTTTGAAGTATGTGCGAGCTCTTCAAGGCCCCCTCGTACCACTCCGACTCAGGTAAGCCTGTCCAGATGCGACCTGACAAACCAAAATCAGTACCGCAAGCGTAGGAACGATACAACGGACGGCGCACCGCTAGGCTTCAGCGTGACTAGATCTACACCCACCGCTATACGCTCCTGCTGCTGCTGCTCCTGCTCCTGCTCCTGCTCCTGCTCCTGCTCCTGCTCCTGCTCCTGCTCCTGCTCCTGCTCCTGCTCCTGCTCCTGCTCCTGCTCCTGCTCCTGCTCCTGCTCCTGCTCCTGCTCCTGCTCCTGCTCCTGCTCCTGCTCCTGCTCTTCTTTCTCTTCCTCCTCTCCCTCCTCTTCGTCCTCTTCGTCCTCCTCCTCCTTCCACTTCCACTTCCAATCCGTGTACGCGAGCACAGCATCAATAGTTTCAGTTGCAGGGCCGAGGAAATGTACGAAGGGTATCATGGACTCTTGTAGACGGGCGAAGGAGTCGAACAGCAGGACAAACTTGAAGGCACGAATGGTGGGATGGGTTCTGGCGTGGTTGACCAGGACATCAAAGTTAACAGGAAACGAGCCAGAGAAGTACTCGTTCCAGATGTACGCATGCATGCCTACCACGCTTAGGGCGGAGGTCGACCGGTCTGTAGAGGTGGGCACTTCTTCAAATACGAAATGGAAAGACGTCAGCTCCATGGTCGCCTCTTGCTCCGAGACGTTGAATTCTGAAAGAGTGCTCGACGTTAGTATATAGTAACATCACTGATTGCAATTCTCACCGATGTAGTACTCGTCCCAATATGCCTTGTGACTGCACAATAACGCCATGAACTTGATCATCCACACGCGTTCCTCGTCGCTGAGCCGGTGCAGCGGACAGTTCGGGTTTATCATCATAGCTGTCAAAGCGAGGTGGACAGGGTCGGTGCATGCGCAGGCTCCATCGACGAAAATCCTCACACGGCGTGGTCGGCGTTGACAGGGGATTGTGCTGGAGGCATGTGGCAGTGAAAGGGCGATCTGCCCGTCCCATGTTATCTTCGTGAACCCAATCCAGGTGGCGTGAGTAAAGTGTCTGATGTATTTAATAACGTGATAGAAAGAGGGAAAATGGACGTTAATAAGGGAGATATGATTTGGGAGGAATGAACTCGATACAGCTACAGATGGTGGAATGCTCCAGTAGGGTGTATCGAGATTCGCAGGGTTAAAGCTGTCTGGGACGGGGCCTTCAATGGAGAGCGTCATAAGCTTGTTTTGGATAACTGGAAGGTAGAGAAGATGAAGAAAAGAGGTTTGTCTCTCGGAGTTTTGAGGAGCATATACTCCGCTGTAGTTTTGAACAATCCGTATACCTTGAATGAGCCGGTGCACTGGTGTAAGTCTCGGACACCCTTGAGCAGTGTATCGTCTGAATATCTCTGCGTCCTCGTAAGACCGGATCGTCAGAGTTCCTTCTGAGAATATATGCTGCCGACACCTGTTGCCCCAGAAGAGGCAGACGAGTGAACACTGTTTGAGGTTGGTCAAAACGTCCTCTATGCTTGGTTCTCCTCGATTCCGTGTGAGATGTTTGCCCCCTTCATACTTACGCTGGGAAGCACAATCGACGTTAGCGTAAAACAATATATCGTCGAAGAGCTCTGGAGGAATGCGTGCTGCGAGCAACCTCCATGCCTATTCATGCGGAGAACAATATTATGTTTCAATCCTGCACACAGATGCTGTATCTCTTGTGCGTACCTTGCCCTCCGTCTGTTCGAATGGCTCCTCAGTGGACGCGTATGGGCCAAAGTCCTTCAAATCGTGTTCTAAATTCGTTGGCGTATGTGAGAAGCTCGTCGACTCGCATTGCAAGCCCGAGAGGTCGTACGACCAGTCCATCGACTCGTATACTGGACTCGCGAAATCAAAGGCCTGCGTCTGTTCACATACGGAGGCGGTCGACACGTATGGGTTGTAGTCGGTGAGATCGCACTCCCGGTTTGTCGGCTCGCATTGCAAACCTGTAAGATCGTATGTCCAGTCGAATGACTCGTATACCGAATCCACCGAATCGAAAGAAAGGTCCATCCTGGAAGTAGCCAGATACACCTGCGGCCTTCCTCGGGTGCGACTGACTGACGGGACAACTGAGAAGTAAAAACGTGTAGTCCTAGTGAAGAAGGAAAGGACCAGAGGGGACGGAGGTGGAGGGACGGGGGATAGAGCCGCTGCGAATGCCACTAGGCTTCTTATACGGCTTGTCTTCTGACCCGGCGAGCGAGGATATGAACGCGGAGAATGCATCGCTTTCACTATGGAACGGAAAGCACGAAGCTTCTACACGTGCATCACCTGGTCCTGAGGCGAAACAGAGTGAACCGTTTCTCGAGTACTCAAAATGATCCCATGTACTCACGCGTGAATACGAACTGCTTGGACACAATATCCAGTACTGTATCACGTCCTCGTCTCCAATGCAGACCGCAACGACGCTCGACGGGGCGTGTGGAGTTGAGTCGAGACGCAGCAGTCCAACTACATCCAGCACCGTTTCGATTGTCATCTGGAAGTGCCTATCAAGAGCATGTCAACCAGCTCTCGTGCTCGGGAGCACTCAAGTGAAAAGAACGTATCGCATTCTCCCACCAATTCCCCTGGGTGTTATCGACACCGTGGTATGGAAGTCAGGATCGCAGTACACCTGCCGTAGTCGTGTACCGCAATGCGATGCATGAACCTTGTAGCATGCGAATATACTGCGAACCCATGTATGCATATATGACTGGTCAGGGCGTCGTGCGTTTGTATGCATGCGTGATGAAGATGACTGTCGATGAAGCTGAGATGCTATCCCATATCTGCTGAGCGGTTCAGAAAGGGGCTTACCGAATCGCAGAGGACGTGATACGAGCTAATGCTTGTGTGTCTCTTACGCGTATTCGACGAAGCTACGGGCATATCTGCTTGCATCGGTACCATGGATTTAGCTTGTCGATGCAATCTGAGCAGCGGCGCGGACATAGATTGATACGATTGGTGAACATCGAGGCGGATCTAATACTGCGAGACGATTAGTGGGCAAAAGGAAACCGTTGTATATGTTCAACACTCACAAGCGATGCTTTCGACGTACGACTCCAAATACATAGCCAAACCCAGAGATCCTCGCACCCCGTGGTAGAGCGTACAGATACGCGCAGCTCCCTCCCTCCAGAACGTCTGCACACCCGACGCGTTCACCTGATCGTAACCTTACGCACGTTCTCTCCGAGAACTCACACCGACCAAACGGTGGGCGTAAGTGATCGGAAAGGACCTGGTATAGAAAACACAGAGAGATGCTTCAAAGAATCAACGTATCGAGGGCTTCGCGGGTATTGTATAATGGGAGAGGGCTGCAACTGAATCGGTGTGCACTTTCGCAGTGAATCCCGAAAGCTTCCTCACTATCTTCTGCCGGCTCGTTCGGTGGAGGTCGAATTTTATAGCTCAGTATTACTGGTTATATTTACGGCCAGGATGTTGAGTAGAGAAGGAGCGTGAAATGGAAGGAGGAACGTTCGACCAGAGGAGAGTCGGTGTAAAGAGTGGATGACAAGTAAGCGCCCGATAAGATACGTGCTTAGAGTGGGAGCCTTCGTTTGTTACACAAGTTCAGACTCCGCAAGCTGCGGCTTACTTACCCATCTTCACCTTCCACCACGACAACCACAACAACCGACACCTTGCTGCTTCCCCCGTGGTCATCCGTATCGACAACCGTCGACGTGGATGACGACGTGGGATGTAATCATCTGATAATTTACGAACTGCGGTGCACTCAGACTGAAGGAGCACGATCGCGTGGATGAGCTGGGAGGTAATTAAGGAAGGGGGAGGTGCGCTTCATATATCCCGTTATCCCTGGACACTACGTGGAATGCTTCCTCCGTGGTTATGCATGCTGCAAAATGCAGCTTCGGTATACCCCACGTATGCGTGGCTCTTAATACCTGCGTGGATCCCTACTCCATCCTCGAACTTTCAGTCCGTGCTTCTCGATGACTGCGGTTCAAGCTGCTCCTTGCCGCCGTTGACATATCCTCAGCGACCACTCGCGCAACCTTGATGTCACCCACAATCTGTCAAGCTGAACGTAGAAACCAAGAATATGTCGATACTCAACACGGAATTCAACAGAGACGAAGTCAACGGCAGTGCCATATGGAGAAAGTTCTATTGGCGGAAGAATGTGTAGGTGTCGTGTTGCGTGTGTCTGAGGTGCGTTAGATGTCAATATGTCTCATGGACCCGAGTGTATTAACATGAATGAAGTTCCTCTAGCTTTCGTGGTCACGTAGAAAGGTCACGCAGCCACATCCACCCCGACTATCGTCTCTGCTTTCGACCCTCCCCAGTTAGTTGGTTCAAGAAGGCCATTCATTGTTCGTTCGGTTATTCTAGGTCGCTCCAACACGATTGCTTGCCTTGATGGCTCACCTGATGATTCAGACTTCGATATGCTGAGGGCCGGTCGTTCTGAGCATAAGGCGAGGGGTCGGAAGGAATCTGGGAGACTGAGCTAAGTGTATACTAGATCATGCCCTCTTTGTATCAATAAATAACCTGCTGGACATCGTGGCTCGTCATCTCAGGTGTGATGACTACTGGCCGTGATAAATACCATCACCTCCAATACGGATACTTCGAAGGTCGGACACGCGTGCTACCCTCTGTTATTTGTTCGATACGACCCCCGATGGCCCCTACCACACTCGCGTATTCCGTTAGCCTCGTAAATAGACGCATGAAACGAGGAGTAGCGAGGAAATCCGACCGTAAAAAGGATGATGGGCGAGAAGACATTAGACGAAATTACTGTTTCTGCGGAGTGATAGATGGTGAGCTCGTTGCGTCTCTCGAGATACGTACTTACCTCTCGTCGCTCAGGCTCTCAGCAGCGCGAAGTCAGCCCTCATGCTATCACAGTTCCCTCTATCTACTCCAATTACGCGGCCTCTCTCTCTTCCTAGAAAATTTGCTCGTATTCTCTGGTGTCGACGGTTCGCCGCTGTGATCTCCCTCTACCTGCATCGTCCGAGTCCGCGCCTGCCCAATACTCCCTACGATGCTTGTAACTCGCCCAAGATTAGAAGCATTCGAACATACTGTAGGCCTTATATGCACCTCCACACATCGTATTTAAGTCTCACTGTGCTTCGCGTACCTGGAGCTCTCTAGGTCTGTCCCTAATCTCGTTGCCCACCGATCATCTCGATCGCCCCTCGATCGCGACACCCACGTCCTCACGCATATCCATTGTCATCTCGATCCATCATCGCTACGTTCATCGGTCGAACTCGAAATCCGACAACGATCGACCTCTTCTCTAGTAAAGACTCTTTGGAAGTCTATCGTCCGCGGCAGTAACTTGGGCAGAGCCGAGGGGCGGTCTCGGCGTGCACTCTGAGGATACTCGATCCCATGTCGCTGAGATAACCACCCACGCACATGTTCGTCGACACCTCAAGCTCGCAAAGTTCAATCTTGCGGACAATATCACGATATCCAGTGGGGACGGGGCTATTTTGGGTTTCATCAATCGATACGCGAATGCCCATATTAGAGAGACGTAATGGGGCGACGATGTACTACGCATTGTCGTTGATAAGATGAGGTACGATTACTCCATCGTGTGCTTTGTCCTTGCGTTTACTGTATTGTTAACCTTGAATAAAGGGACAAGAGCTCAAGGAAAACATATAGACCGAGACCGGAGAGAGTATACTTGGTCTTGACGGCGGCAGTCCGCAGCGCATTCTTATATCCAAGAGCAGGTCATGGTCACCGAAACCACTAGGTTAAAATCTAGCCGTATGCCGTGTCGCAATATTCGTTCGTTCTGTGACGCACGACGACACTGAAGTGATATCTTCGGGTAGCGTTCACTAAAACTAGATGTTGCCTCCTGGAGTGCGACGTCCGTCGGACTGCAATGACTGGTGTGCAGCTTCCGTGTCCATCTACAGTGGGCCTCTGAGCTGTCGAATCTGAGTACATCGACGGTATAAATGATACATAGTACATTTAGCAAGGGTAAGATATATGAGAGTCGAACGAGTGATGTACGGTGAGTCGATAAGAAACATGCCGGTGTAGGTATCTGTCTTCACCAAGCTCCCTCCTGTCGCAACGCCGCAATGTCTTGGACGTGCGAGTGTCGTGTGGTGCTGCTTGTACTATGACTCGACGGCGGCGGTAATGGTGGTATTGAGGATTGAGCTGCACATCTAAAGGAGGGTCGATAGTGGGAATAACGGTGAGTGAATGCCAGTGGGCTGGGGGCAGAACCATGTTGTGCGGACGATATGTATCCATGAGATACAACCACAAAAATTGGGCGGGTGCACTCACTCAACGTCTCCTCTTCAGCTCCCGTCGAAGGATTTCTGAACTCTGTTCCTCCCATTTGTCTGGTAGGTCCACCCAAATGTGTCCTTCAAGTTGTCGATGCAGAGCGAAGTCAGCTAGAGATCGAGAACGATGCCCAAGGTTACGCACCAGTGGGCTCCAGTGTGACCGGATCTACGCCGAGTACTCTGCCAGTTTTCTTCCTCTCCCAGAGAGGCTCTTCCTCGCCCTTCTCTTCCTCCTCATATGCAAGAACGATATCGAGCGCTTCAGTTGCAGGGCCGAGCACTTCAACGAAAGGTTTCATGGACCTTTGCAGGCCGTCGAGGAATCTGAACAGCAGTACACAGGCGCGGATGGTAGGTTGGGTCCTGGCGTGATTGACCAGAACATCGAAGTTGACAGGAAGGTTGTTGGGAAGGTTAATGTATGCGTGCATGCCCACCACGCGCAGGGCGGAGGCAGACCGGTCCGTGGGTGCTGATGTTTCTTCGAATACAAACTGGAACGGCACCAGGTGCATGGTTGTTGCTTGCTCGGAGACGTCGAATCCTGCAAGAGCGCTCGACGTCAGTATGGGAAGCGAATAGCGTCACTGAACTCGATGTTCACCGATTGACATGTAAGGACCGTTCTCGTGGCCCCACAACAACATCATGAACTTGATCGTCCACATGACATGTTGCTCGTTGCTGAGTCGGTGCAACGGGCAATTCGGATTCAACATCAGAGCTGTCAAAGCTAGGTGGACAGCGTCGGTACAGACTCCCTCGACATGAATGGTCAGAGAGCGTGGTCTGCGTTGACAGAAAATTGTACTGGAGGCATGCGGTAGTGATAGGGACATCTTCTCATACCATGTTATATCCACTAACGTGATAAATGTGGTGCAAGAAAAGTGCCTGATGTATTTAGTAACATGGTAGAGTGAAGGAAAACGGACATTTCCGAGGTGGATATTTCCTCGCAGGAATGTGCCGGGTACAACAATACATGGTGGTATGCCCCAGTGGGGTGTATTCAGCTTTGCAGGGTTGAAGCCGTTTGGAACAGGTCCGTGAATACCGAGCCAAGTAAGTTTGTCTTGTATTACGGGAAGATGGAGAAGATGAAGAAAAGATCTTCGGCTCGTGTAGTCTTGGCGAACCAATATTTCTTTGATGAGCTGGTGCATCGGTGTAAGTCTCGGACACCCTCCTGCGATGTATCGTTTGAATATCTTGGCATCTTCGTAAGACTTGATTTCCAGAATTCTGCCTGCGAACATATGCTCTCGACATCTGTTGGCCCAGAAGAGGCAAACCAGTGAGCACTGTTTGGAGAGAGTCAAGACGTTTTCCCGGCTTGATGTTCCTGATTTATGTTGCAGACATTTGTAGGACGGTTGAGCGTGACGGTCGACGTTGACGTAGAATAGTATGACATCGAAGAGCTCGGGGGGAATGCGGGCAGCGAGCAGTCTCACCGCCTACGGATACAAGCAACAATCTCTATTAGTACAGACGATTACACTACTTATGTAATTGCATACGCACCTCACTCTCCGGCGCTGCAGACACCTCCACTGGGTCTGCATTCTCGTGCAAAGCTTGTTCGTCCGAATCTGGCGCCAGCGGTTTATTAGTCTAGTCGTACCAAAAATCAGCTCTTTTCAGTGTTTGCAACGTATACCGCTAGACTGTGTACTTACCCCGCTATCCGCCAGCCCCGACACTACTTCTCCTGAGTCGGAACGCGAGGACGGTGTCGGTTCATAGACTTGCAATGTGTTGTGCATCATTGCTCTGTATGTGCGTAGAACGTGGAGGGCGTTGGTGAACGAAGAATGAGAAAGTAAGAAAAGGTGAGACGGCGCCGCGACTATCGATGGGCCTAGGATATATATCTCAGTGCTCCGTAATGAACGTGGGAGGGGAACCGCTCCCACAAGGCCGTACGGAATCTTCGATGTTGGAACGTTGGCAGGTCGTGTCTTCCTCGTTCCTGTGGTGGGATGATATCAGCCGCTCCCTGCGAGTTGTCGATTTATATCTCCCTCGCCAAACAAATCCTCTTTACTCCATCAAGACCGTCCCATCCTCGCCAACAGTCCATGCGCTTCCGCTCTAAGGATTCAAGAGCGATGTTAGGACGGATTCAGGTACGAGCGTCCTGCTGCACAGGTCGTATTTCCATCTGAAAGTCCCTATCAAAAGCGTGTCAGATAGCTCTCGCACTCGAGGCCTCATATATGAATTGAGCGTACCGGATCTGGGTATCCACTGGATATAAGCTGTACCAGCATCACAGCTTGGAATCAGCAGGCCAACTCGCCAGACATGCTGTAGCCGCGCGTATGCCTACTCAAAAGCTATCAGATACGGTTTACTGCGCGGCGGAAATGAAACACGACGAGGACTGGAAAGGCCTCGTACCTATCTAGCTCATCACAGCAGTCAGATAACGGTGCATTGGTGGCATCAAATCGATTCCTGGTTGGCGGAATACACGTCGGACGACTCGTTGTTGTCTGGTAGCAAAGGTCAGCTGCCAGACAAATGCAGAGAAGGAATATTAGGTCTCTCTTGCCTGCAGTTTGACGCAGGTACCGTAGACCTTTTCAACAGATGCAAATGTGGACCTGTCTGGCCGATGTTCCGAGATGAACACTGGAAAGTACATGTGATATGACCGCTCACATACGTCCAAGAGGTCGAAGCTGTCTCTCTCGATGCATCCCTGCGTTGGATCGTTAATACAGTCGAAAGCCGTTGAGTATAGTTTTCGAGCACTTGTATCAGGAACGAAGAGGTGGGGTGACAATGAACACCGACCCACAGTGCAAGAACGTGAGGTCGTCGTGCTCGTGATAATCGAACAAAATCACGGGACATCTGCCAAGACATGGGAAGGTGAGCGACGTAGCCTAATCGGACGTTGTGAGATGACTTACCTGAATAAATGATATCGACCTGCTCAGTGCTTGCTTCGCGTCTTTACATCGATTCGGATTATATGCACTCTACCGCCAGTAATTCATGAATAGAAGTGCATTACAAATCTCTGTTCGATACAAGAAAATCTAGGCTGAAAATGCGACCTATTACGTCTCATTAGAATATACTTGAGACTTGAAACGTCTGAAGACGTACCATGGGTATGCACCAACGCTTCCTCCTCAAGCTGCTCACATATCTTCATTCAGAGGCTTACTATTGTGACGACGTGTTCACTGGCACTGGATGGAGCTTCACTGGATGTTGACGATCTTCTCGCATGCATTGATGACGGTGGCACGAAAGAAAGTCGGTAAGCGCGAGTCTAGGCAGGGATAACAAGGGTGATAAGTCGCCTACTTACTTGAGTAACAACGCCTGGTAAGGAGTGTTACTTATGCTTTTGATAGCTTTCCTGAATTCGGCGTCTACCAGCACCGGTCTGCATGCCCCGACCACGACCACCGCATTCCACATCTTCTACGGTATCAGATAATTCTCTGTAAACATGCCAAATAACTGGTGCTCGTTACCTGGGCGTTACTGTCAACCCGACTCTACGACGGAGAGCGCAATGATTACTTCCTTCCCCGTCATCTGCGTCGACGTCAGTTGAGGTGGGAGGTGGGGAAGAAGAGATACTAGCACTCGTCCCGGGAAAACACAAGCTAGGATCAGGGGAGTATACGAGGCACTTGGAAGAGAGGATGATAGATGCCGGAAGGACGTTGATGTGTGAGGATATGGTTGCAAAGGTGACTTGGAGGTGCGCATATCGTCTTTTTTTCGACACGAGTACGGCATCATTTATCTTTCCAGCTCTTAGTCCTCAGCTCCCTGCTCATATGTACCTGATACTCGACTGAACCCCTGTATGACAACACCCTCTCAAATACCGTCACTGACGAGGCTGCCAATGGTCCAAAGGCGACTGCAACGTGCCGAACATCGATTCTGGCTGTCTCATGTCCTGCACCTCCTTTGTACTTCCTATAACAACCGCTTCAATGACCTCCAATAAACTTTCTCCTCTCACGCTTACCTCTGCTCTCGGTTCTAGCGGACTGGGCACACGCGGCAGCACTGAACACGAACACGAACGCCGATTCATGCATCGCTATCAAGTTCCAATGGGTCGTTCCTCCGAACAAGCCACTGGCCTGCCTCAAGTCTTTGCCCTTCAACGAAACCCTGAACCATAACATGCCTACAAACGTTGCGCGAGTATTCGACTTCTTTTCTTTCGAGGAGTACTATGTGAACGCGTCGCCTCCATTTCACGTATCGACGATGATATTCGAACAGAGATCACTCGTATTAATGCTACAACATACGAGGTAAGTTCCCTGCAATGCTCTACGATGCGTGTTGACAATTGTTCCAGTCTGACTACGACTTCAATTGAAACGTGTACCACTTTGCTCTCAAACTAAATGACGATTGCACGCGTATGTCTACAACATCCTTATCAGTCAAGTGTGCACACTGACTATGATATATAGGTTCTTCCCGGCACACTGCCAACACCGCTCGCATCTTCCGGACAAGGTAGTATCGAAAGCATATCCGTCGCTCCAGATACAGTAATCACAGACCCGATATCTCTCCTCGACGACGGGCCCACGTCATACCTAGAGTTCATACAGCTTGACTAGAAACGCCTCACCGGACACTAAGTGTGTATCACGAACGTCGAACCCGGAGCTTATACTTTCATTTCTAGGCCGGTCAACGCAGATGTAAGGTACGAAGCATCCCATTTTGTATTCCTCTTACTGCTCATTGTTCGTCACGGTCGCACTGACCCTGCTTCTACGCTTCCTTGCAGAATCAACTGGAAATCTGGTACGTTCATGATGCATCATCCCTGTATGAAACATATTAACAATTCGCTGATCTTGGTTCCATTACAATTTACGATTCATTCTAGTGCTCCGCTCTGAACTCCCTCAGTGTACGCATTGAACTTCTTCATTGACTCGCCCTCTCCAATTACCGTATATGACTGCGACGTACAATAAACCGCAGAATTTGTCGATATTCGCGTACGCTATCTCTCCCCATATTGCCAACGAGCTTACCTTCGCCTATTTACGTTTACAGAGAGCAGCAGTTATTCTTTTAGGTGCAATTCAAAGGTCTTCATCTAATTGTAATCATGACTGTACGGGACCTAAGATAACGTTCTGAGGTCTCATTTACGCCGTAATGCAATACTCTCTAGTTATACCCTCCGAGCCGTGCACTTTTGGGAGCAGTGCGACACCGCAACGCCGCGTCGGAGATGCAGACTACGGTACAAAGCGGGGGTTGAGTCCATAAGTGGCTTTATATTGTCTATTGCTCGTACTGTATGTGAGAAATAGGAGCAGATCACGACGAGAAACATGTTCAATACGGCGGCCGCCTTCTGAGGACACACGAAGCACGCGTCGTCTTCCAGCGCTTATAACTCTGAGACTTTGTCTCTTACTTTCATCTTCCCGGTTGCACGCTGGACTCTGCAAGTGTTGTATGTGTCCTCGTTTTACATACATGACGCATATGAATACCCAAGATCTGAGGTTCGCTGCCACTATGTCTTTCAAACCCAGGACGTGCCATTCACCACTACTTGTGCCGACACACGCAGAGACAGTTCCCTACGGTGAGTACTTGCGCAACCTATTGTACCTCTCTAAGATGATTTACGCGTGTGTGCCTGTCTGTTAGTGAACAAGTCAACGAAATACTCAATCGACAGCCCCCAGAACGCGATGGTATAGCGCTGTGAGCGTCGCTTTGTTCTTGTGGACGTGTAAACTTCGCTCATCCTAGAGGCACACATGACAGATATAACCAGTTGGTCGAGCTCCTGGATGCCTGGATTTCATCCAACAATGACTACGACATTCGCAATCCGTCTGTTGCTACCCCGGGACGACGGATGGATCTCGTCTGGCCGGGTACGAGAACGAGGATCTTGCCTCAACTGCTGGACGACATGCGCTTCCAGGTACGTGAAGCCTACCGCGATGTTGACACGTTACTGACTCATAACGATAGCTACGGAGCCAGCCTCTCGAGTTGCTCACTACTCGCCCAAGCTTCCAGGATGAGCGTCGGTCCTTGCTCGGCGGCAGAATCCCTCGGGAGGTGTTCATTAGCGTTCTGTCCTATGCCACAGAACATTATCGGTATTCTACGTCACCAATCCTTCAGCGAGGAGAACTGCGCAAACCTGCAGAAGATGTTCGACACGATCCTCTCCCCTTGGTGTGTCGGTTCTGGGCCAATCAATGGCGAAAAGCTGTGTTTTCTAAAGCGACGCTTATGATATCAACATACGAAGATGCTCAAATCTTTAGGACTTACACTATGCACGGGTCTCAAAATCTTGTACCGCTCTTTCAGCTGATTTCTGGAGTCAAGTACCAACAGGACTACGATCAGCCCAAGTCTTTCTGCCACCTGCTACCTCTGCCTTTCTTAAAAGGCAAAACGACATCTCTGACTATCCGAGGCGGTGTCTATATGCGTGAATTACCCCCCTACAAACTCGATGGGCCATATTGGGGCCTACCGCCCTCAGCGGTCGATGCTTGTTCTCCTTCCTTTTGGCGAGATGAGGTCTCCCTCGTCAGCCTGTATCTCCCTTCATTCAATCATGCCAGGAAATACGTCAAACATACTTCTCGCGCCCGCAAAATTGAGTTGAGGACCGTCCACTGGTATGGGGACACTCCGCTAGCAAGCTCTCTTCTACTTAGCGCCAACAGCCTTGGTTCGCATCGAGGATATCGCTGGCCACCCGCGTCATGCGAGCTTAGATGCGAAGGCTGGTCTACGGACCCGTTTCTCCTTTGTTTGACTACCGTGTTACTCAACCCGCTCTGTCCGCTTAACATGCTCTGCGATGATGAGCGCCGATGGACCATCGAGATGATGATGTCGGTTTGCGGCGAGCCACATGTTGGATATACCAAGGTGCCAGCGGGTGAGATCTACATTGGTGAGTTTTCTACAAAGAGAGCACGATCGAACCCGTATGGGACCTGACAGTGGGCTCTACTCAGATTATGGAGTAGGCAGCGAACAAGTTGCGATGCTAAGTTTTGCCCATAATGATGCGTGTACGTGGGGCCGTTACGACATCGTATTCGCTTTCAACAGAAACATCGTCTCCCCATCCTTTGCACGCGTAATCGCTATCGATATTTATGAAGACAGTTTTGGCTATAAAGATCAATGCAACCAATCACTCTTTCGATTCCCTCTCTCGCGCCTCCCTGAGCTGCGCATCGTGGTCTGTACCTTCAATAAATTCGACGAGCTCCAAGCCTTCGTTCAGCGCAACCGCAGCCCGTTATTCCGCCTTCTGAAGAAGTGTCACGTTACTCTCGTTTGCAGGCCCACTGCTGGACATCGCCAAAGCTCACAAATCGACTGGAAGGCCTTCGATGAAGGTGCCAAGGCTGCAGGTACTCCAACCACTCGGGGCATCGTAGGCATAGATCCCACCACCTTGGAGCTTACAGGTACGTCAATCGTTGCTCATTCGCGTGATCTATGTGTTTTGATCACGCTGTTGAAGGTCAATGGTGGGATAAACCGAAGTCAACCCTGCCATCTCTGGTGAAGATGTATTGTCCGGACTGTTTGATAGAGCCGTAGTCCATCTTCCTCGAGCTGATATGTCACCGGCTTCCTGAGGTCGAGTGCGGTTCACGTATGCAGGCCGTCATCCTCTCGATATCTAATGCATTTGACTTTGCACTCTTTCCACGTAAACGCTCCTTCTTCCGTCGCATACGATGGATTTTCGCGATCTCATTCATCCCCGCCGCCTCTTTTCCACCTTCGACCCAGCAATGGCAGAAGCAAACCCCACTCACCTTCAGCTTGACCGAGCACCTTGCCTTTCCGTGTTTAATATTGGAATGTCGTGTCTACGTTGAGCTTTTTTTGTGGAAAGTCAGAGCCTTCGATCGCGATCAGCTGGATCAGCCGTGCATAAATGGGCGCTTCGATAATCTGAGCCACGCGCGGTGTCTTTACTTTTTGACTCGTCGCTCGACCATCACCTACACTCTCCTCCGCCCTACCATCTACCCCCTTGCACACGTTCAAGCGACTGCACCTCTTTCATCAAACGTGTTTGAGGAAACGACGCACTGCTACGAAACGACAAATAACGTACGGCCCACGAAAAACCTCTGCCGTTCAATCGACCTCCTCCTTACAATCTACCACCAACCGCAAGATAGTATAGCAAGCAACCATGACGTTAGACGTCTTGCACTTTATCGACAACAAGGGCGGAAACGCTGCAGAGATCAAGGAGAGCCAGCGGAAACGAGGGCTGTCAGTCGAGTTAGTCGATGAGGTTATTCAGATGTATACGGAGTGGGTGAAGAGTGAGTTCTTTTGTTTCGACCTTGTGTTGCCTCTGTTGCAGGAGAGATGCAGGAATATTGTGGTGCTGACGATTTTGATTCCTTTTTCGTGTGCTTTGTCTGATAGTGGACTTTGAGGCGAATAAGCTGAGCAAGGAGGTGAACGCCGTGCAGAAGGAGATCGGGGCGAAGAAGAAGGTGCGTGGCTTTATGATGTCTTGCGTCTACTTTACGGATACTGATATAAGCTCTTTAAATCCTGCTCTTTCCATCGTTCGCCTACCATTCACATCGCCTACCGCCATCACCCTGCACGTTCACGACCTACAATCTACGCCCTCGAATTCACGATACCCACAACCGCGAACCCTTTTCCCACCAATTGATATCTTCTGCCAATTCTCCTCACGCGCATAGGCGAAAGAAAACGCAGACGAATTGGTCGCGAAGAAAAAAGAACTCGACGAGCTCGTACTCAAGAAACGCGCGGAGACGAAGGAATTCGAGCAGCTCATGCGACAGAAGGCGTCCACGGTGGGGAACATCGTGGGCAAGGACGTGCCTGTTAGCTTGACAGAGGTGAGTTATCTTTGGTATAGTTTCTATCAATTATTGTCGCTGTCGGTCTTGGAAGAGGAGGGTGTACCGGACAGAGAGTTGAGATGGACGGCGGGAGAGTCAGAATGCCATGGGGGCGAGAGAGCGAGGGAATGGTGGATGGTGTGTGGACGAGTGAATGTGAGCTGATATGAGACCTTGTGTAGGACGATAACAAGACGATCAAGACGTGGCACCCTAAAGGCCCGGACGCACAGGTCGAGAAGAGGACGGATATCATGCCTCACCACGAGGTTCTCCTGCGACTGGACGCGATGGATCTGGAGCGTGGTACGTCTATTAGCCA
Source organism: Irpex lacteus (assembly GCA_001986395.2). Lineage (NCBI taxonomy): Eukaryota > Fungi > Basidiomycota > Agaricomycetes > Polyporales > Irpicaceae > Irpex > Irpex lacteus. The sequence goes on along the minus strand of MQVO02000035.1, from coordinate 16,171 downwards.
TATTTATCCCTCCAACTCTCCTTTTCTTTCGTCCAGTGGCTTCTGCGTTTCAGACCCCCTGTGTTATGAACACATTCGCTTTCCTTCTTCCTCTGTCCCCATTCACATATTGGCTCTTCCCTTCCAGAGTCGCGCTAATCGTTGATCAACTATACAGGGGCAAAGATCGCTGGCCACAGAGGGTACTTCCTCACCAACGACGGGATCGATCTCAACCAAGCCCTGATCACCTACGGCCTGCACTTCCTGCGCGCACGCGGATACAAGAACATCCAGCCTCCGTTCTTCATGAACAAGGACATGATGGCCAAGACGGCGCAGCTGGATCAATTTGACGAGGAGCTGTACAAGGTGCGTCGCAAGCGACCTTCCTAAAGACACCATCTACCACTCATGAACGATTCTCATACTGACAAACTGCTATCGACCCCCAGGTAGTAGCGAACGACGACGAAAAATACCTCATCGCAACCTCCGAACAGCCCATCTCCTGCTTCCACTCCGACGAATGGTTCGAAAACCCCTCCACGCAGCTGCCTCTCAAATACGCCGGCTACTCCACCTGTTTCCGCAAAGAAGCCGGGTCGGCCGGTCGGGACATGTGGGGCATCTTCCGGGTGCACCAGTTCGAAAAGGTCGAGCAGTTCGTCATCACGAGCGCGGAGAAGAGCTGGGAGATGCTGGACAGCATGGTCGGTGTGAGCGAGGCGTTTTATGAGAGTCTGGGATTGCCGTTTAGGGTTGTGAGTATTGTGAGCGGGGCGTTGAATTTGGCGGCGGCGCAGAAGTATGATTTGGAGGCTTGGTTCCCGTTCCAGGGGGAGTATAAGGAGTTGGTTTCGTGTTCGAATTGTACGGATTATCGTGAGTCGTCTGTCCTTTCCTCTTTTCAGCCGTGCTCATGGTGATCGTGTTGTGTAGAGGCAAGAAGGCTGGAAGTCCGCGCGGGCGTACGGACGAAAGACCAGGCGCGTAAGCAGTACGTGCACATGCTGAACGGGACGCTCTGCGCGACCGAGCGTGCCCTATGCTGTCTCGTCGAGAACTACCAGACTCCAGAGGTGCGTTCCTTCCCCATCCATTCTTATTCCTCGTGTCCTCCTTCCCCATCCGTTCTTGTTCCCCCACGAACGAACTCACCCGAACGAACGAACGAACTCGCTAACGCTCGCCGCTCACAGGGCCTCGTGATCCCCGAAGTCCTCCGCCCGTACATGCAAGGCCGCGAGTTCCTGCCGTGGGTGAAGGAGCTCCCGAAGAATTTGCAGCGTAAGCAGGCGTGATTCGTGCTTCTTCAAATCTCCATCTATCTGCGTGGTATCCGACTTGAAGGTGTAGTTGTAGGGATTAAGGGAAGAAAGAGAAAGAAGGAAAGAGACAGAGAGATGGTAGAGTGTTGTGTGTATGTATAGAGTACTTTCTATCGAGTTTTTGGGTATGGGTGTATCGTGCGTAACGTAAAGATCGAATCGAAAGGTGTATGTACACTGTTCAGCAGATGAGAATGCAGATGAGTGGTAGCTCGTACATGCACGGACAGTTTGCCAGTCCTGGGACGAGCAGTCGCGTCGTCGCCAACATCCTTTGTACTTGTAGCCGAGTTCTTCGCGACTAAGCTGGGAGGGGGAGGTCGTTCGCCACTGGTATCATGACTCTGAGGCTCCGCTAACCCAGGAGACCCCATCCCATTCTATCTCATATTTGCACTAGGTGTCGTGTTTTACCACTCTTTCTGCATCTCGAGTCTCGAGTCCTAGGCCAGTGGCCACTGTCCACTCTATACCGCGACGGGTCGATGTGCGTCTGCTGTAGTGCTCTCAGTGCTGTAGGTCTTGTATTGGACTAATAGGCGAGAAAAAGAAAGTCAAAAGAACGTAGACAAGACGACCTAGAACTTGAACCTGAACGATACCAGTGGAAGACTCGGAGGAAGTTGAAGTGCGTATGATGGTGCGGTTGAATGTCCACTCTTCGTGGTGAGGGTGGCGAGTTCGAGGTGAGGACATGTGAGCCTGAAACTTGAAACATGAATGAACGAGGCAGGATGGGTCCGTTTCAATTCAGCACACGTTAGTTTCTTGGCTCGGAGCTTTTTGGGTGGGCGGGAAGAGGTAAAAGTCAACTGGCTGGCTGGCTCGCTGGCTGGCTTGCTGGCCGGTATGTGAAAGCCACGATAAGCTGAGCATCCCAAGGCCGGTAGCAGAGACCCGGAGGGGGAAGAGCAGAGTACTCACCGGTAACTTACTTGGACGACGACGGGGCACAACGTTCTCCTATGACGGGCTGGTCCGAGCTCCTGAGCGCAATTCAAACGTGCCCATCGCATGATCAAAGGTCGCCGAATACTCACCAACTGAACGATTGCTACGTTGGGGGCGACTGCTACGGGCTACGGGCTACGATGGGCGGTTTTGAGTCTTGCGTCCGAGATAGACAAGCGGACGAGTCGGCTCTGCTTCTTTTGAGTGGCTTTTGAGTAGGTCAGTAGCCCAGCGGCGTAGTCGTAAATGATTCTCATCGTCGACGTCGTGCCAGTGTTTGATTTTTAGCAGTTGAGGTTCGTTCCTTTTAGCAGTTCAATCTCGACTCGACTCTGACTCGACTCTGACTCGACTCGACTCTGAGTTGGCTCGGAGCACGATGGAGGCTTGAAGTGTATACCCACGCTATACCACAACTCTCCACTGCTTCCAGTGCTTCCACTGCTTCGACCTTCCACTGCTTCGACTCTCCACTGCTTCGACTCTCCACTGCTTCCAGTGCTTCCACTGCTTCAATGCTTCGACCGAATAGACTCGGAAGCCTGAGTGGGTGTGGGTGCAAGACACACACTATTTACGCATGTTAGAAACTAAAGCTTTAGGCTGCCTTTTTTGGCAGACTTCAGTGCCGTATTTGGCAGGGGCGCTTATCTAAGTCGTCGCAGTCGCGTCAGGCGACCTCATCTGTACGCTCACACTGTACGCTCATCGCACTCATACTTCGCACAAAGACTACGACCATAACCACTTCACCAAGAACGCAACGAACATAAGCACAAATACAAAGACCACATCGAAAGACACGTAACACCAGAAAGACAAACAAAACGATGGACGCCTTCAGAAAAATAGACATCGACCAATACGACGAAGACACCCTCCTCGACTCCGAGCTCGTCCTCCCCGACACGCGCGAACCGTCTACCGTCCTCGCTGACGCGAGAGGCAAGGCGGGGGAGGTTAGGGGGTTGTTGGCGAGGTGCGTTTCTTCTCTTCACCATCTCTTCCCTGTTTTCGTTTCGTTTGTTGTATTTGGGATGAGAGCTGATGTATGGATTGGGATATTGGGGACATTGGGGGATTGGGTTGAATGGGTGATGGGTGTGTGGTTGAATGGGGGGCATTTGGGTGATATTGGTGATTTGGGACGCGGTGGGGACATTTGGGATGTAGAGGAGACGTGGCGGGTGCGATTGAGCTCGTGGTGACGGACGCACCGTATGGGCCTGGTGTTGACGATGCCAAGGTGCGTTTCCCTCCTTCCTTTCTCATTCTCGTGTAGTTCGCTAATTCTCTTGACTTTATTCGTTCGATTATTCACTCTCGACACTCAATTCGACTCGTTCTCACTCTCCACTCGACCTCGATTGGATTGGACGACACACGCGCAGAACCTAAACCTCCAAACCCTCGTCTCAATCCTCAACAGCACCAAAGCCACCGAAATCCCCTCCGTCCTCAAGGCCCTCTCGCAGGACGCACAAGACACGCTCATGAAGTACCTCTACAAAGGCATGGCGCTCCCCGGGTGGGGAGACGTCAGTGGGAGTGTTCTCTTAGGGTGGCACGAGAAGGTTCGTCTCTCCCCTCCTTCCTCTCCTCTCATCTCCTTCCTCTCCTCTCACTCCCTCGCCGGTGGTTGGGTGAGGTGGGTGCAAGGATGTATGCTAATGATGATTGATTTGATGTAGTTGACGGAAGTGGCGGGGACGGGATGTATCGTGCGTGCGATGACGGATCGGAAGCTTGTCTAACTAGGCGCGATTGTCTGTCTATCTATCTATCGAACGAGAAGGGAAATTGTATTTCTATGTTGTGGATTTGAATGGAGTGGATGATGGTCGTCCGGTCCGGTGGGTGTATGCTGCAATGAGACGAGTGAACGCCTCAGACGAGCACTGTGACTGTCGAGCGGTGTGCTGGGTGTGACTCCACGTTGATCAGCCACATGTGGGTGCGTGGCGAGGTAGGTGCTGCTTGGTTGTGTGCTGTGAGGAGGGGTGCGCTTCCTTCGTGCGGTCGAGTGGCGCTCGTGTGCTGTACTGCGTGCGGCGACCTTGCCACCCCTTCGCTTATACGCCTCTCTCACTCAGGAGTGGATGTAGTCTCTCGTGCTACGAGTTGTGGAAGAGTTGAGTGATGGTTTGCTCAAAGGTGCGTGCATCATATATGTCACGGGTGGCTTGGATTGGAGTGCAGAGGTCTGCGGGTCGCCAGGGGTAGAAAGGGGGAAGGAAGAGCGTTCGTCTACCATCGACAGGTGAGTCGAATACGTTCCCTTCGTCGTACATAGCAGGGGCTTTCGCCAGGCGACAAGTACAACGTCGTCCCTCCAAACATGACTCGGTCGTTGTGGCTATCCCAAACGACGACCGATCGACCCTCGAGGTCAGCGGGTTGAGTCTGCGAGGCGGAGGAGCAGAGAGACGAAAGAGAGCCTGAGACACTGGACAGGTGAGTCGAATTCGCTGGACAGTCGATGGGTTGATGGGAGAGCTGGTGGGAAAGATGGTGGGAGGCGGTGGAGGGATGAAGGGAGTCGAGGGTTGGTTGGAGGTGGTCTTCGTCAGATAACTATTAGATGGTGTCGATGTTGGTGGGAGCGGGAGCGTCGGTGTCGGTGCTGGCCACAATTCGAGGGAATCATTTTCAGCGGGCACTGGAAAAATCGACTTCATTGCTCGGTACGTCTCCACATGCACCTCAATTCTTTCCTTCGTCCTTTTGCTGCTGCGTTCACTCTTCCTATATGCTCTTTCATCCACGTCGCACGTCACACGTCCCCCTCCACACTCAGGCTCTCCTGACTACCCGTGCTCCTTTCCTCCTTGCTGCCTATGCTCAACCAGGCGAGGCGAGGTGAGGTTTTGCGAGAACCGGGCTGCTCCGCTCTACCACTCATGCCGCTCTCTACATACCAGGCTGTGGTCCTCTGTCATGCCAGTGGGCCAAACCTATGACACGACTTCGGAGTCTTCGCTCGTTCGACTCCTTGTGTATCTCAAGCCCGAGGGGTTATCCTTGCGATATGGGAAAGGTAAGTTGTCGTATGTCGTCATCCTTGTCCTCCCCCTCGCTTCTTCTACCGTTTCGTTGCCATAGCTCGAACATATCCTCGTCGCCTTCGCCTTTGCCTTCGCCTTCGCTCCCTCCTTCGCTCCCTCCTTCGCACACTCCTTCTTCGCTCCCTCCCTCGCACATGCTCTCCTTCACATACCCTCTCTTGCATCTTCCTCCTTCGCACGCTCCTTCGCTCCCGCCTTCGTCTCCTCCTTCGAACATCCTCTTCTTCGCTCCCTCCTCTTATATCCTCTCCGAGTCTTTCAACTCGCCCTATACCGTCCTACGTCGTCTTCACACTCGCCCTGTACCGGGGTACGCCGGCTTCACACTCTCCATGTACCGCGGCACGTCGTCCTTGAACTCGCCTGTACTGCGGTACGTCGTCCTCACACTTTCCTACGCAGAACGTCGCGGTGGCTCCAGAACTCGAGAGCTCAAGGACTCAAGTGTCCAAAAACGCAAGAGATCAAGAGCTCAAGAATTCAAGAATCTAAGAGTCCAAGGACTCGTCGCTCAATAGCTCAAAGGTCCACGAACTCGACTCGTCGCTCGATAGCTCAGCACTCAGAGCCTGGAGTCCTGCAGCCCATCACGCGTGGAGACCGTGATGGTACGTCCTTATGCGTCGGAATGCGATCGATGGTAGACGATACAACTTACTTCCCAGGGTGAGTCCCCATTTCATCCACAAAGCACATTAACGTTTATAAATCACCATCCAGCTTAGGCCTGGTGGGTACATCGAGCTCGAAACCTCCAACTCCAAGTCGACCGAGTCAGAGCCGTAACAAGGAAGGACTCGAAAGCCTGAGGTAGCGTGTCGTGTGTCGTGTGTTGGCTTTGAACGATCACTGCCAGTGGTTAATGACTAAAGTCTAAGTAGTTTACCGGCGCCGGGCTGGGATAAGCGAGTAGCTGATGATGGGCAGAGCTCCAGTTCACGCGATGATACATTCAACTTCCTAGAGTCTGACTACGTACTTACGTACGCTCGATGTTTAAATATTGTCTACTCATTCGGCATCTCCTTCACCAGCATCACACGAGTACGGACTCAACTTTGAAGTGCGTATGTCGTCTCGTCTGTTCACACCTCAGCTTACGATGATTTGGAGATTAAACGTTTAAGCTTGTAGGTTCGTCGTCGTAAAAGTGAAATTGCGATGACGATGTTACGATCCTCTATCGCGTACGTACACACGCTCGGTACTTACCCTAGAGTACTCATACGCGTTGTAGTAGCAGATTATCGAATTCAAATGGATCTCTCGAGGTTAAAGTCGTGGCCTGTTCGAATGATACTTCGCTCGCTCAATTTGAATACTCACAGCCCACATTGCGCAGGCGATGAAGATGGTATAAACAAGTACGATAACACTTTCCTGCAATGTAACAACTTCCAAAACGTACAACGTACAGTCACTTTCACAAGTACCTAAAACAACCCCAACAAATCCTCCTGCGCCCCCTGTTGCTGCTGCTGCTGAGGCGGAGGCGACGCCACGACACTCGGCACCGCAGGAGTAGTAGGAGCCAACGGCGTCCCAAACGACAACCCCCCAAACGGATCTCCCCCTCCCGCTCCTCCTCCCACTGCTGCTGCTCCTGGGCTCGTGACACCAGAAGGAGCAGACGAGATCCCCGCACTCCCAAAAATACTAACCAAATCATCCAACGGATTACTACTCGTCCCCGCCAACAGACTCTTCTCCGCCACGCTCGCCAACGCCGCCGTCGCCGCGATGCCCGTCGGCTGCGAGGAAGAGAGGGAAGAGTCGAGGGTGGGGTCGTCGTCGAAGTTGAGGAGGTTCTCGGCTTGTTGGCCGTGCACTACTGTTTGGAGGGCGAGCCGCGCTGTTTGGCGGTCGTCGTTTAGGCTGTGGTGAGCGAATGGGTGAGCGAGTGAGGAAGGAAGTGAAGAATGTCAGTGAAATGGAAAGCAGATAGGACAGGAAGAGATACGCACTCCCCAGCCTTCCTAGCCAACGCATCAGCCCCAATGCGCCCTCTTCCCACGAAGGTCTCCGCGGGCTTATGATACACGCTCGCGAGGCTCCCGACTTCGCCCAGGAGCTCTTCGAGTAGGGCGGGCGCGACGGTCGTGCGGGGGAGGGAAATCGGTGGGCGGTGGGCTAGGACTACGGTCTAAGTGTGTAACATCATCAGCAGAGTTTCGATGAGAATGATACAGAGGTGAGGAAGAGAGAAGAGGGGAAAGAAAAGAGATGGAAGACAAAACGCACCTTCGCAGCCCCCGGATCCGTCGAAAGCAGCCTCCAATAGATATACGCCCTGTCCCGCACATCGGGCGAGTCGCAGTCCTTGGTGGCGGTGTTCAGCACGCGCTGGACGAGCCCCTGCGAGGTGTCGGGTTTGCGCAGGAAGAGCTTGACGACTGCTGTTAGGGTTTGGAGTTGGACCTGAGTGATACGAGCGTGCGTTAGACGTCAGCGAGTGATCGGGTGAGAGGGAATGCGAGCGAGAGCGAGAGTTAGTAAGTGCGAAGAGCAAGAGAAAGGAGAATGAGAGGAAAAAGAAAACGCACAGGATACGACTCCTCCACGAACCCATCCACAAACCCTCCAAGTAGTTCATCAGCATTCTCGATCTTACTCGCATACTCGCCGATGATCCAGATGAGAGAGGCTTTGGCCTCGGGCTCGTCGAGCTCGTCGAGATTGGCGCAGAGAGTGGGGATGGTGCCTTCGTAGGTGGAGGGGTATTTGCGGAATATGTCCTGTGGTTGGCGAGCGAAGCGAGCGTGGGTGGGTAGGGGGGAGGGGGAGTGCCAGGTGTGCGAGGGCGAGTGGGTTGTAGGGTGAGTGATGGGTGGGAGGCGGAGTGGTAGTACGAGCGTCATATGCGGGGGAGCGGGTGGGCGAGCGAAGGTGTGAGCGGGAGAGGGAAGGCGAGTCCGGGTGTAAGTGAGCACGGGCATGGAGAAAGCGGGTGGGTGGGGGACGTGGGTGAGGCGGGTGTGAGTGTGAGTGTGGAGGAAGGCAGAGGTGATATAGGGAGGAGTACGAGGCGAGATGGGTGGGCGGGAGAGCGAGTGGCATGCGTCCAAGGCGAGACGAGTAAATGTGCGGAATAATAGTCAGAACGAGCCCAAACACTCCACCAAAAACCCACGCACCTTCATAACAACAACCCCCTCCTGCACCACATAACTAACCCTCGTCGCGATCAACTCCAGGAGTACGTTCACGCACCGCTCGGCCGCTTCGTCGATCTTGATGGCGGTCTGGCCGATGGCTTTTATGGACCGTCGGACGAAGTCTACGTCTACTTCTGATGCGTATCTGCGGGGAGGCGTCAGCCGAGTTTAAGGGTGTGTTTGAAGGGGGTTGTTAAAGGGAAAGGAGGGGAAGAGGGTGGGTGGCAAGGGCTTTGGCGACGAGTTGGAGGAGAAAAAAGGAGGTGGGGAAGGGAAGGGAAGTGGAGGGCGTTAGCGACCCGTTGGGAATTGGCGAGTGGGCGGGAGGGTGAGAGACGAGGGGGAGACGACGGAACGGAGACGAGGAGAGGAACGAGGGCAGAGGTGAAGCACCGACAAGGACAAGGCACCGGGCGTGCGAGCCGTCGGGACACGACGTAGGGCAGCGAACGAAAGAACTCGAGCTCGCGAGACGAAACAACCAAAACCCAAAACCCAAAACCCAACCCCAGAAAAAACGCATAAACTCACTCCTTCAACTCGCTCAACAAAGCATCCACATTCCCAACCCCCGCAAGCCTTACCATCACCTCCAGCTTCTCAACCTTGACGTACAGCGGGTCGTTGTACTTGCAGAAGAAGACGCGCATTTCTGCTTGGGTTAGTATCTCTTGGTCCCTACCTTCCTTCCCTCCCTCTCTTTCCCTTTCCCTACCCTCCTGGTTGCCCGATGAGAGGTGGGAGTTAGAGTGGGAGAGGGAGTTTTGGAGGTTAGAGGGGGAGAGGGGGCGTTGCAGGAGGAGGTTGATATTCCGCAAGGCAACCCACTGCACCTCGGGCGGGTTCGAGAGGAGGGTTATTAGGGGCGGGGCGAGTTTGCGGAGGAGGTGGGAGGTTTGGGGGGTTGGGGGGAGGGTGCGTGTGTGGATCATTATTACCTGCAGCGAGCGTTAGCGAGCGTTGGAGGGTGTTAGTGAGCGTTGGAGGGTGTTAGCGAGCGTTGGAGGGTGTTAGTGAGCGTTGGAGGGTGTTAGTGAGGTAGTGGAGTGTTAGTGAGGTAGTGGAGTGTTAGTGCGTGGGCGAACGTAGCGAGCGAAGACAAAACGCACCTTAACAGCCGCCAACACAACACTCGCATTCGCATGCTGCAGCTGCGGCACGACGCGTTCACATATATGTTCGCTCTCTCCCACATCGCCCTCTGTAGGCTCGTAGCGAGCCAATGCGTTGAGAATGGCGACGCGCCCCCACTCGGAGCATTCGTTGAGCGCGACGAGGAGTTTGGTAAGTATCGGCGGGGTTATTTTGAATATCTCCTCTTGGGAGGGGTTGGAGGAGTTGGCGAGAGAGGAAGGGGAGGCAGAGGAGGAGAGGGCGGCGGCGTGGATGTCAGATAAAGCTCCAACGGTATTGGCCACTACCATCGGGTTACTATCCGCAATCATCTCCCTCAACGTCTCCAAAAACCCATTCTCAATGACCAACTCCGGTTTCAAATCATACAGCTTAGCGACACACAGCGCCGCCGTCTTCCTCACATACGGGTTCTCATCGCGCAAACACTTCTGGAGCGGGTCACAGAGGTAGTCGATGATCTTCTCGGCGCGGAGACAGCCCATCGTTCGGATGGCGAGCGCGCGCACGAGCGGGTTGGCGTCGGAGGTGTCTTTGACGAAGGTGTTTACGGCGAGGATGACGAGTTCGGGTTGGGTTTTTGCGTAGTTCATTAGGTAGAGGTAGACGAGCTTTTTTTGTTCGAGGTCGTCGGTTTGCATGTTCTTGAGTACGTCGGGGAATAACCCGCTTACGTCTGGCGTTGTCATTATCCATTATCAGGGAGGTTAGAAGTGGGGGAGGATGGAGGTGGGAGCGCACCCTTTTGGACGGTCATGTTGGCGATAACACGTTTAATGGCGTCCTTGCGCTTTTCCTTGTACTCGCTGTTGAGGTCGGCGCTGAGCTCAAAGTTCTCGCCCTTCCGGGGCGGCGCGCGGAAACTCGACATCGATATCCCTCGCCTTCTGAGATTCCAAGGTCCTGTCGGTGGGTGTATGCGGTAGTTTGTGGGAGAGGTCAACAATCGCGAGAGGAGATCAACGGAGGGCGCTTGGGAGTGTCGCGTGACGTAGACTCTCGCTCGGTGTCAGGTTGGACGAAGCACGCCACGGACCGCACACTCCCCGCTCACTTTTGTACTCTTCTCTCAGCCATGTCTCCCATCCCACCCAATCCTCCACTCACCTGCGCCGCACGCAAATCCACTTCGACCCCTCCGCCGTCCACTTCATGCTCGCCCTTCTCTCCTCTCGTCCACGCCCCTCCCACCCCGTTCACCGCTCGACACTCCCCCGGCATCGACTATGATTTCTGCTCCATCTCCCGAGTTAGTGGCTGCAGGAGTGGAGGAAGGGAAGATGAAGGAGGGTTTGCATTTTTCGGTGGATTATAAGGATGAGGACGTGTAGGGTGGGATGTACGAGATGACGCTGCATTTCGTACACCTGCGTAGTCCGCGCGAGGACGCTATTCCGCTGCTCATCACGCACTGCTGGCCAGGTGCGTCCCTCTCCTCTCCTCTCGCCTCCCTAACCCCCACACACACCCTCGACACAACCTCCCTCTACTACCTCACAAACTCCTTCGCATCGAGCGTTATGATATACAACCAGCCCCGACGACAACGAGCCGCCGTGAACGAACCTGCTGAGAGGGTGGAATCGAAAGGGTTCGGGTCTAGTCTTTTGTGAGTTGTCATTCTCTCGTGATTTGTTGCATGTCTATCGGTCGCCGTTCGTTCGTCGCTGCACCAACTTTCCGTTCGTGGACCTACTACCCTTTCCTTTCGCCTAGCCCTCACGAAATCACACGTCCCTCGTCGTTCATTCCCACATCGTTCATCCTTTATCCCCATATCCTTTGTCTTTCAATCGTGTCTCGTTTATCTCGGATTCTCTATACCGTCCTCCTCCCCTTCGTCTCCCCTTCGTCTCCTCTTCATCTTTGCACTTCCTCCCCCTTCATCTGTGCACCCCGTCACCCCTTCGTCTTCCCACTTCCTCTTTCATTCCTCTCCCCTTCGTCTCCCTTCGTCTTTCATTCCCCTTCATCTGTGCACCCCGTCTCCCCTTCATCTTCCCATCCTCTCCACCTCCGTCTCAACCGCATCTCGCCCCCTTCCCTTCCTCCTTGCGCTCCGTTCGCCTGAAACCGCTAACTCACGTCCTTCACACAACAGCCATACGAGATCGGAAATACACCCCGCGCGCCGTTGGAGGCGTATGGGAATCTCACGTTTTATAAAGGTGCGTCTCTGTCTACGTCTACTTCTATTTTCGCGCATACTGTCTTCTGTTCTTCTATTCTATTTTCTTTCTGTGCGTTTCGTCTCGCCACGGCTCGTTCATGTCACCCTCCCTTTCATGTCATCACCACCGCGTACCCCTCACACCACACATTCGCGTTTGCGTTCACGCTCATATTCCACGCTATCACTTACGTCCATGACGGAACCTTCGCCGCCACTGATCCTCAAGCTTCATGTTCGTAGCCACATCACCCTTGACCTTCACTTCTTCACTCGCATCCACTCCCAATGACCGATCGTCCCCACATCACTTACGTTCGTTCGACGATCCGTCATCAACGTCCAACACTCGTCTAACATCCTCTTCCCTTCCTTCTGACAGAACACACCCGCGGGCACTTCCCCGCACTCGACAACCCAGAGGAGTTCGTGCACGACTTGAGGGAGTTTTTCGACAAGGAGTGGACGAATGCGAGTGCGTGCGGTTGGCGGGATTCGGAACTCGGTGCGGTGGATAATGGGTATGTCTCCGTTGTTGTCGTCGTGGGTGAGTTGGCTGTACGTCGGTGACGTGACGGGATTTCCGCCATGCGTATGTTGAAGTATGAGGTAGTGTTTGTACGAGTACTTAGTCTATAGAGTGAAAATGCATATCGTGATCATGATCAACGTTCGACGTCAGCCGCATACGAAGTCCAGCTTCTTACGTCGGCATGCAAGCTCACTACGCGACGCATCACACGGCCCCGCCAGCTCGCACGACGATGCACTCTCACCAAGTAATGAAGTAGATCGAGGCACGGCTCGTCACTCGTGCGACGGAATTTCCGCCTCACGTTGAGACTCGAGTCCCTGGCAACACAAGTGGCCGGCTTAGCCGGCCACTCGTCGAGCTAGTCTCTGAACGCAATATCGTGGCGCGCACGCTAGGCTGGGATGCTCGCTCTTATAATGACTGACGCTTCGACGCTCGTTGATTGCACCGGTACGTGTTTGACGAAATTTCCGCCTTACGTCGAGACTCGAGTCTCGTAGCGCAAGTGGCCGGCTTAGCCGGCCACTCGTTGAACTGGTCTCTGAACGCCATCACGGCGCATATGTCAGAGTGCACTGAGCTGTGGGCAAAGTGTTAGTGCCAGCTTCCAATCGAGAGTCGAGTATCGCAACGCAAATGCCAGGCATAGCCGGCCATTCACTGCATGAGTCTCTGAGTGCAGAACGGTACACTGGTCGAGCTGCCACTAAGCTGACAAATGTCGAAGGTGGGCCTCCAGCACAGGTGGCCGGCTTAGCCGGCCATTCCTGCCACCAGTCGTGCTACGGCAATCGTGCTGGTAAGCTGGCACTATCCTCTCAGTACAGCAAATGACCGGCATATCCGGCCACCTCTCTGCGTGGACTTGCTCGCGACTGGACGTCGTGCTGGTGGAATCACCGAGGACCGGATGTTTCACGATGGTGCTCGCTGTACGGGGAGATACGCTAACGAGAATAGAAATGTATTGGTGATCGGGGGTGTTTTGAGACTTTATCGGCGTGGCTTTTGTGCTGGTAACTGCGAAGGCGTTTTTGATCGTATTGTCAGAGTGGCAATAGCAGGAGAGTGGATATGCTACGCACCCGGGTCGATTAAGTACTACCTCGCTCGTTTTTCTCCTCTAGATACCTCCTTGAGTTATTGGTCCGCGGCGTGCACTTCACCGCACTTGACAACCGGAAGGAGTCCGTGGACAATTTAAGGAAAGGTTGTCGACAAGAGGGGGCAGGAGGCGTGAGTGTGGGAGCGTTGTGATTGAAGGTATAGTAGTTGTATATCGAGGGTATGCGTTCGCTGTCATCGCGTGTGAGTACTGTACTATTACGACCGTAACGGGGGTCACGGGTCACAACGACGTCGAAAATGTTGTTATTTCGGCGCCTGTCACGGGTCACGGCGGGGGATGTTGTTAAATCCTGGCAGGTCGGCACATCACGCCTGTCACAATATGTCACAGATTTTCCGTGCCTGCGGCGCACTAAGTGACACGACCATGACAAGTGTTGTTAAAATAGCGGGTGTCACGGTCGCACCCGCCTGTTGGTTGTTAGAATCTAACAACCAACCGCGTCACAGTCACAATCCAGGCCCGCTATGGTTGGCAAGTCTTGACGAACCCGAGGAACGAGGGTTGGTCTAGACTGAGGTCTATACACTGCTGGCAGGACGGGCGTCTAAGACCTCCGCGCGCTCTGTCTTTGACCGCCACGTCCGTTCGTTCGGCTGGCCACCCCCTCACTCTCTCATCTACTAATTTTGACTATCTCTATCGAATTCATACCATTCGTTTAATATCTTCATTTCTATCAACATAATCATCTCAACATGGTGGAGATTACGGACCCCACCCTCGAGGAAGAACCCGACTTCGCCAACGTCATGCCTTATAAGGCCATTGTAGCCGGAAGGCTCGCGGCGAAGGACACAGAAGAGGCAGCCATCGAATTCGCACGAGGCGTTATGGCAGCTCATTCAAGATGAGCGGCTTCTCATGTGGGAACAAAGGAACCAAGATCTCGACGACAGGAATAGCAACCGGGAGCAGAGGGACCGATCAGAAGAACGCCCCCGCGAAGACAACAATCGTCGGTCTGCAGCCAGCTCCCCGAGCCCTCCTCGACAGCGCAGACAACGTGAGCAAGACAGAGATCGAGAGGAATCGCCCGAAGGCGACCGACAGCCGCCACGTGGCAGGCAGCAAGTGCGCGTTCCCAGAGTGCCCAGACGGCAGAGGCCACCCGCGTCTCGTTCTCGTAGCGCAGACCCAGCCAGCGATGACGAAAGAGAGCCCAGATTCAAGGCCAGAGTAGTCAGAGGCCAAGCCGTCAGTGGCAACGCCTTCTACGAGCCCGACCCCAAAGCGCTCGCGAACCTGGCCAAGGGGAAGTTCGTACTGATGTACTTCTTCATGGACAGCGTCTGCAAGACGGCAGCCAGGAGGCAGGCAGCCGCGGGGGTGGAAGGCCTGACGCTGCAGGTCGACGGAAAGTCGCTGAGCGTGTCCGGCGACTCTACCACGGTATCCTCCAAGACGGTCCTACGGGATGACGAACTCCCGTACAACGACTTTCACCATGCCCAGCAACTCCTTATAGACAAGATGTCCGAGTGCCCTAGGTACTCGGATGAGCTTATCGAAGGCCTCAGCGAAATGTTCCATCGCCTCGACCGTCACGAAATCCGCAAGGAACTCTACGGTACCCTAGCCGTGCAGCGGTATGCCTGCATCGTGCGGATGGAGTGGCACGCGAGGTTGAACAACCCCACGATTTTCGACATCGGCGAGATCGGTGAGGTGCGGCTGCGGCTCATCCACTCGAAGATCGTCCTCGAGCAAACTAAGGAAGAGTACGTAATCCCTGTCCCCGAGTTAAGGGCTACCAAGCTAACCAATTACCTTTCCCTCTACTCTTTCTACCTAATCGTTTATCGCAGGCGATGCGTTGCGTTTGCCGTCTTAATCGTCGTTGTGTGCGTGTTATTATGACGTGGCGTCACGTGACTCGCCCATAACACCACGATGGGTGTCGTCGCATGCGCATGTGCGGGCCCACGCGTGTTCGCCCTCGCGCGCTGCGTTCCCCTCGCGCAAATCGAACGCCGTCGTTCACGCGGGCGTGACCTCGTTCTTGCGTTACCCTGTGGGTCCTGAATGCACGGTTGAACCTCAGGAACGCAGAGCTGAAGAAGGAGGTGAACGAGATCAACCGGTGGCGTCACAGCATGCAGGCCAAGGGTTTCTCGACCGGCCAGAAGCGTAGCCGCTACGACGACGACGACGACGAGCGACCCAGGAAGGGCAGGGCCGTCAGAGCGAGAGGAGGAGAGAAGGGTAGAGCGCGAGAGGCTAAGGAGGCAGCTTTGCGTACGCTAATGCTCTGCGCGGTCTGCTTGGGCATGCACACTGATGTGGCCAAATGCGACAGCGACACCTTCTGGAACGACAAGCCGGCTAGGTGCCATCGCAACGACGACGGGCGTCTCGTCAACCCGCAAGGCAGAGTACTCTGCCTCGACTGGCAGCGTTTTGGCAAGTGCGAGGGACGGGGCAACAAGCACGTCCACGAATGCTCGGGCTGCGGTGATCATCATCATGGAGCCTGCAGATGTCCTCTCCGCCAGAAGGACTAAGGCTCACACCCCGCTGCGAGCAGAGGCCTGGTGCACAGCTCTCTCGGAAACAAGGCTTTCACAACGTTACCCTACCCTCGTCGACGATATCTCCAGCGGCTTTAATATTGGTTTCCCCAATATCGTATCTACTTTCGCTTAGGTTAGGTTAGGTTAGGTTAGGTTAGGTTAGGTTAGGTTAGGTTAGGTTAGGTTAGGTTAGGTTTAGGTTAGGTTAG